>PNEQ01004564.1:44930-146514 GCA_003012365.1 Medauroidea extradentata | reverse complement strand
AACTATATTAACAAAGTAATGCGAGTTGCTGCACAGCAGGAGCCGCCATCTTGAATTCTGAGAGTTGCCCAAAGGTACTCGTGTGGTACCCGGCAGATTATGAATCTACAAACACTATTGAATAAATATCAGCAGTAAAAAAAACTTAATAGGAGAAAACACGCTTCTGTCAAAATACATGGTTTGGCTGCCGGACTAATATAATGATTATGAGATTACTACAGTACATGCATTAGCAATGTCAGATACTATAAAGATAATAATAGTTTTCCTTGAAATCAACTAATATATACCTTATTATTTATAGAGCTTACCCATTTCTAGTGTTTAAGTCAAGCTTAAAGAAATGCATTCAGATTGTAACGAGTCATTCTTACATAGATATTTCAGAAAACTGACAGTTTTATACTCTTGGGACAGAGGCGGATTTAAGTGAGTGTAAAGAAGGCAAAAATGTAGTTTGTCCTACGAATGTACCTACGGTTTTTACAAAGATGCCAAACTGTTCAATGAATGCGATGATGGGTGTACCCGATTAGGATTATAGTCTGTGTAGATGAGAAGTTCTAGTTAATTCCTTTATGCCAGTGTTTGTTAGATCTGTAGATGGAAATAGCTGGTTACATTCAGTGTTAAAGAGAATGAAAATTACTGAGATTTGTTGAAATTATCACGACGATACAGTAGTAGCAGAGGAGTGGATACCAGCATAGGGACGGATTTCTTGAGTAAACTGTTGTCCTGTAACTGCTGTCAGCCATCCTTCCTCTACATGAATCAATATGAATCTGTTCTTAAGTTACGTAGTTTCTTAGTTGCGTTAGGTTTGTCAACTTCTCTTATTGACCAAAGTAAGTAACTTTTTGTATGTAGCTTTGAGTTTTCTTTTATTATTAATGAAATATTCATTTTACTTATTTGCTTGTCTATTATTCAAATTAAGGGCTTGTTCCCGAGTTTTTTTTTTTTAGACTGGTGCCAATAACTCAAGTATTTTTTAACCAAAAGTTTTGAAAAAATTTGAGTCAATGTGCAATCACGTGATGAACAATACTGTGGATGCGTTTTTTAAAATAAAGTACCATTGGCCAGCAAAAAATAATAATTTTCTTCATTTTTGCTTATTTTCACGACGAAAAACGTGGTACTTTGGGTAATGAAATCTAAAAAAAACCCTTCAGTATAATTCTACAAAAATTTCAGCTACAAATTATAATATATAAGTGTTAAAACTGTGCAGCAAAATAAATTTTGATATGAGTATTAGGTAGCAATAAAAAAAAATATTTTAGAAATCGCTTCAAAACGCCGTAACAAGTCTCTTAGACTTTATTAGTATCTCAGTAACCCAGGCATAACAATAATACATAAAAAAATTAATTAATACTGGACAGCCTATCCTGTTACCATCATTGTTAATATTTATGTTGTAATTCTGGTTTGAACATCATCTTTCTTGATACTAAACAAGTAAATATTGTATGAAGGGTGTGTCGGAGGGCCAGGCTATCACACCCCAAACTGCACTATTACAATTTGGTGCCTGTAGGCATCTGTGTGCAAAACAAAAGCCACAGACTCCACAAACATAATTTTAACAGATGTAACATACCTTTGGATTACTGTGTTGAGCACTTTAAGGGCGCCGCCTACCCGCGTGTGAGCATGGGCGTAGAAACCGTGGGGGTCTGGACCCCCACTGTGGCTATAAGGACCCCCACTGGAATTAAGATGGACAACCATCACAGTTATGGGTGGCGGGAAATTTGTTTATTTAGATGTGCATTATTCACTTTGGGGAACTATATTGTACTACTTTATGACGCTAGCCACATTCAGTGTACAATGAACCCTTTTGTAGTCAAACTTTAAAACATATCACTGCCTGTTAACTGTGCATAGTTAAACATACGCGTTTTTCACGGATTCATGTGCTTAATATGTGTTAACAGCCTGGTTGGAAATCAACACACAAACTGCAGCCCGCTACTTTTATCGTATCATAGAAATAACGTGGTCGCAACTGCACTCTACCCCTTTGTCCTGGCAGTATCAGGTGACTCACCCCTCCCACTGTCCCTTCGTCGTTTTAATGTCAGGAGATATGTCAGAAGTGGTGGACAGCTACCCCGAAATCAACTCGGATTCATTAAAACTTCAATTGCCATTGTTCAGAAAACTACACACATTTTATCTCTTGATCAAGCTGCTAGAGAACTTAGATGTTTGACTCCTGAGATTAGTAGAGTAATTTTAATTTATTAAATGTGCCTGCTTACCTGGAACTGTGTTAAGCTTAATTGTGTATCACAAGTCAAATTCATGTATTTTAATTGGTATCAAAATCAAAATTGACAAATCTAGAAACAAAGTTTCGTTCTATGTCTCAATGTTCTGAAATTGTATTTGTATGTCATTAATGTTTTAAAAGTACTCATCCGACCACATTTGCAATGTCATCCAGTTTGGTACAAGGTGTGCACAAACTGTTCATAAAACATGTCCGCATTCGGTAAAGTGTTATGTTAAGCACAGTGATACACAGTTTCAGCAGCAGGTAAGTGGGCTCCTAAAATTTTAATCCACTACTATATATTGGCTTACTATTTGTACAAGTAAGAAGACTTTTCAGTGAAGTAGAACAGCTTGTCAAACCTCTCGTGACGAGCCCTGCATCTCCTTGTGAAGCTGAGAGAAGTTTCAGCACACTCAGAAGGTTGAACGCTTACCTTAGAAGTACTATGATCCAGAAGCGACTGAACTCCTTAATGTTATGCCATGTGCTTGAAGACCATTTGGACAAATTGAACATTAAATCAATGTGCGTTGAATTTATAAAAAAGAGTGACAAAAGGAAAAACATGTTTGGTAAAATGAAAAATTAAAATTGCTTTTATGGAATGTTTGTTATGTACAAAAAATATTTTTATATATTAACTTAATTCAACTGTTTTTTTTTCTGTTGATGTATGTTGCAATTGCAATTTTTTGTAATTAAAAATGTTCTTTGAGATTTGAGATCAGAGAAATAAATGTTTTTAGTCTATATGGTTGTATAATCCAACAGATAATTTTTGTTTATAGTTTTGGAATATTTCAGCATTAAAATATAATATATATGACTCAAAAGTAGCGGAGTAAATTCCTCTTTTTACTATATAATAATTTAATGTCACAATGTATTTATTATTTTATTGTAAAATCTCATATAATGCCTTACAAAATGCTCCTCTTATAACTGGCAAGGAAAAAAAATGACATGTCTGCACCTGACTATATGTCGAGCTTTTATTAATTAACTGAATTATAAATAACCAACCATTATTTTATTACACTCATGTTTTTTTATCTGCACAAAAATTACAAGGCAGCCACAGCCCGAGAACTATATTCTGTGATAACTTTTAAGATATCACAGTGTGATGACTCAAAGTTATGAAGTATATTGGTAAGTATTGACATGTAACATGGTGAATACCATGACTCATACTTGTAAGTAAGTTATTCGCACTTTCATACTAGATATGAGAAGTCGCAAACGAGGAAGGATACAAAGCGCCAAATTTGACTAAGATTTACTGATAACATAGTTTACCAAGACAAAAAATATATATTTAAAAGCATTGAAATTTCTATTGAATCTATATTTAATAGTTTAGTTCAAACCTTGCTCAAATAGCACCATTTTGCATCTAAAAACCAAAATTTTTCCGGGGGAGGACCCCCGGACCACCCACTTTAAACTTGGGGTCCTAAATATCTCACTGACGGCTGGACCCCCACTGGAAAAATTTGCTTTCTACGCCCGTGCGTGTGAGAGACTCAAAAGCGACGGAGCAAATGCGGCGTCACCTCAACGATGCGAGCGCCGACCTAGCGTGCAAGTTTCTTGCCAAACGGTTTTACTATGGGACACTAAGCGGTGACCATACAATTTTATTGGTGGAAAGTCTGCAACTAAGTTCAGTGCAGGTCACAATCTGGTCAGTACATTTTGAAGTACGGCAGACTGAAAAGGCAGTTTTTTAGCCATGTTGGAGTGCTTAGAAACTGTAAGGTTCCTACCTTGTCTGAAGCTTGTTTTCTTTTCGTACATTGGCACAATGAGCACACGTGGAATATTTTCGTAGAAAAAACTGTTTACGAACACACTGCAACGCATTTGAAGCTTTAGGTGGAGAAAAACACAGGGAGCTGCGTGGAAATTTACGCCACGGCAAAATTACATCAGAGAGGGTTGTCCAGACATCGGATTGACATCATAGCTCATTTGTTTTCAAGGTTCACAAATCACAATGTTTACATTTAACAAAACTGCACCGTTAATTTAATGCACTATAGTTCGTTTTTAAATTTTTTACACTTTTAACTTTACTATATCTTACTGTGTTTGAAAATTAAAATATTATGTCAAAAACATGTTTAAACGAAATCTTCACTTATCTAATTTGTGGATAACCACTACTTGTATGTGAAGTTCATTTGTCGATCTTTTCTTAGAACAAATTTCTCAATAACTTGTTGTACAGTATACATTATCGTGAACGACCTATTATATTAGGGTAAGGACTGTACACAAGGAGGGAGGTTCGAGACTTCAAACAACGACCTTCTTAAATATAAAGAAATGTATTTATTCATAAATAAAATAAAAAAAAAAGAAATTAACTCTTAAGATCTTAAATATTGAAAGCTGCCAAAATATCTCAATAAATCCAGTGAAATAATAGATATAGAACGGTAAATTCTAATGGTAATTCCCCCAATTTAATAAAAAAACTCGTGTATAGGGAGGGTCTATTTGTTTATGGCTTTCTGTCACGTCTACTGCGGAATCATAAATAAGACAAATTTTGAAGGTATCTGAAAAGGACGTCCAGTAAAAGAAAAAACCCTTTGTATTTGATAAATGGTTATGGTGGTGGCCGGACAGAAAATCAAGTTTTGACATTTTCGTCTTAAAGTTAATTTACTTCTCTGCCATGTGGTTCAGTAAAGTTAAAGTTTAAAACAAAAACACGAACTATAGTGCATTAAATTAACGGTGCAGTTTTGTTAAATGTGAAACATTGTAATTTGTGAACCTTGAAAACAACTGAGCTATGATTTCAATCCGATGTCTGGACAACCCTCTCTGAAGTGATTTCGACTAGGCATATCTTTCCACGCAGCTACCCTTGTTTTTCTCCACCTACTTGCTACTTAAAGCGCTCAACACAGTAATCCACATTTATGTTACGTTTGTTAAAATTATGTTTGTGAATTTTGTTCTAAAAAATTACAATAATCCAAAGGCATGTTAAATATTGTTAAAATTATTTTTGTGGATTTTGTGAATTTTGGTTTAAGAAATTAATACCTTGAAATGTTTTAAACTGTTTGAGAAAGTGGAATAGCGGTAACTGCTTGAAACATTACTTGATTTCCTCTACCAGGGATTAGGGAGGTCCCTTAACAGAACGTTTCTTTGAGAAAAAAAATATTAATAAATCTACTAAAAGTGTATTCAATGTTTAGACACGAGAACTGCTAAAGTAGTACCATTTTGCATCTTCAAATCCAGATTTTTTCCGAGGGAGGACCCCCGGACCCCCCTTTTATTGACAGCCCCAACATTAAAGTTCAACACCGACTAGTACTGGGTTAAAATGTACGAGTAATCTCTACTCTATTCCTCGAGATAGTTCATGTGCAGTATGGCGATACTTTCTAACAGCAGACCACAGCGTAACGGTCCTCTCTCGACAAGCTCTAGCAAATAAGCTCGACACCTCAGCGTACAACGTTCTCAACCCGGCTTTCACGTCCGCAACTCGACGGCGACTCCACCAAAATATGGTAAAATTGTACCATAGGCTTGACTCCACTACTTAACCGACAACAATAAAAAAAAGAGACAAATATCTTAACTTCACCAATGAGGTAAAACCTTAGTGCTTTGGAGCGTCTGCTACTTCGAACGTCTAGTCATCGAAGTAGTATCAGACGTCGGCAAAACTAAATACAGATGCAAATTCAGATATACGGTGGTCATATCAAGTTACAATTACGAACACCAGAGACGGGGGCCGTCTCAATACAAATGCTATAGAAAATTTGTATTCTGAGGATTATCTGTTCTGATGATCTCTATGGCTTCCTAATAAACAATGAATGTAGGAATTAGATTTAGTGAAGCAGTTTTCAAAATTTTTTCCGTATAAACTGCGATTTAAGACTTCAAAATTAATAAAGGTACGTGTATTTATTGCTAATAATCAGTTTTACATATCAGAAAACTGCATGGTTTAAATCACAAACGAACAAAACACACATTTGTTTGATAAACTGAACCCCCCTTTTTTTATACAGTCACTCGTAAAGGCGCACGTCCACAAAAACGGTTCATTTTATGATACTAACCTACTACAAAAATCATTCAAAAATCACACGCATACATGGCAAGTAAGAATGTTTAGTTTTGAAGCAGAAGTTTGTTATGCATAACAGCATGTACAAATTTAGCTGAAACTATAAAATATGTTTCATAACCAACATAGTGTAAGACATAAGTTGCACAATTTCGGAAAGAATATTGTAAAGCAGTTCTATCTCATATTACGATGGCGACCTGGGCGCTCGTGCTTTTATTTTTAGCAAATATGCTTTTTAACCAAATATTGTTCGTTCTGTTTATTAATACGAGGCATACTCCAACTCCAACTGTACGTTTCATATTTCCCGCTGTTTGACTTTCTTGTTCTTTGACTGTTTACGAGGCTCACCTCTTTGGTTAATAATATTAATTTTCGTTTAATAAATGAAGGATGTGACGAATAAACGACAATATTTCCTTATAGAAACATTATATTTTACAATTAAGTGCGTATTATCATGGGATTAATTCGGTACTGAGAGTCATTTAGTTTTTATTATTTGGCAAGAGAGAATTTTGCGTTAAAATTAAAATTTGGCCTACCGCAGCAGAATTATTTTAGAGATACGATTTAATTTTTCGAATAAAATGTACGTAATGAAAAGTAATGTAATTAGTTGCGTCTCTATAGAAATCTTTTCAGTTAAATCTTGCCAAAATTTTAACCAGGAAGGAATTAAGAAACGTTCGTCATAATATGTTCTTGGGCACCTTAATGGTGTTCAAGTACGGCAATATCATAATTTTATATTTTTATGAAATGTTGGTTTTACAGATGATACTTGTGAATACGTCCCACTAATACGAAACCATTTTAGCTCTCATAGTTTCCCATAACGTGGTGTAAAAGTGAAATTTTGCTTGTTACACTGGCAAGCAAATATTGAAAACCAAATGACCTACTTAAATAAAATAATTCTCTGTGAATTTACGTCCCATTAGCTATGCAATAAAACATTAAAAAACCTACAACGTAATATTATGAATTAAAAAAATCGCAAAAGCACAGAAATAAAGCTGCAAATTCAGCAATTTTTTTTTTAAATACAAAAACAGTCGCGTGATTTTTTCAAATGTTTTATTACGTAGCCCATAGTACGTTATTTCACTGTGAGTTATTTCACGTACGTTAGTCAATTGGTTTTCACTATTTGCATGGGAGCAGAACGTGCAAATTTTGACTTTGACGCACCGTTATGAGAAAACTACTCCAGCTAAAATTGTTTCGGGAGAGGAAACTGTACTCACAAGTATTGTCTACAAACCTTGCACTATTTCATATAAATATAAAATTATGAGTTCATCGCTCTTGAACACCCTTAAAGTGCAGTGACTGGTTCAACTGGAAGAAGGCCAACATCAAGTAACGCAGCTAGGACGCATTCTGTTCCGTATTTTGGCATGAGTGGCGGTTAACTTCGGTAACTGATTCTGCCTGATTATATGTAATTAAAGTTACGTAATTTGTCTGTCACAGTGAACGAAACTAGCCCAAGATACGTAGCCTGTAAACAATACTAACGTAATAAAGTGAAATATGCCTCTGGTCTCGACGCAGCTGAAGTGGAGTCGTTCGTAAGGTCTTTACGCTTCTTTATGATCAATGCTCGTTGAAAGTTGGTTGTCAGTGTAAACACGTTCTCAATGTACCTAACTGCATCGCAGCGGAAGAAACGTAGTCGTGTTCAGAGGCGTCGATGGCCTAGAATAAGAGAATCTTTTCAATATCTTATGTAAACCACAGTGGTGCACAGGAGTGGACCCAGCTCTAGGTTTTTTTGTGGGGGAGGGGGGCAATTCCTTAAATAGTAGCTATGCCTACACTCCGAGTCAAAGAAAGGAGGTCTGGGGGTTTTTTCCCCCGGAAAAAAAAATTAGTACTTAATGTGTAAAATGGTGCTATTTAAGGCGTTCCCTAAACAAAAAATTTAATATACCTCTTTAAAAATTTGCAATATTAAGTGCAAAAAAGTTCAATTTTTTTGGAGGGGGGGGGTGGTAGGCCCCCTGGTCCCCCACCCTGGATCCGCCGTTGGTAATGGACTAATGAGTGTTGGACCGCTCACCTTACACGATGCTGACCACGCGTTTCAAATGTGTTGCAGTGAGCTTGTAAATACGATTTTTTTACGAAGATATTTCACATAATGTGCCGTTTGTGCCAATGTACGATTCACTTCGGCCAAGGACGGGACGCAATATCATTGTTCAGACACCATGCAGAGCTTTGGTCATATGGCAGTAAAGTACAATAAGCGTTCAACAACACCCCCGCCTTGAACTTTAATTACGCAGACTTACAAGTAGAAGCCAAGACTTTTTTTTTAGTGTCGGAATAAAAAATTTAATAGTTTAACAAGCAGAAAGATGTAAACAACATTTCAGAACAATTTTTTAGTCAGGTAAGACAATCAAAATGACAATACTATTTAATTTGTTAAAATACAGGGTGAGTCGGGAGGAAAGATACATGCTTTGAGGGGTGATAGTACTGGTGATTCGTGATTCTGAACAAAATTTTACGCTCTTTCCTTAACCGATTCAGAGAAACCTAATGAAAACATCAAGGAACGGGATAAGTGTAGGTGACGGTAAATCACGCTACTGTTATCTTATGTTGTGTTTTATTTTGTACATTTCCACATGGTGGCGCTCTAAATATGGTGCAGTTGTTTACCTCAGTCTCAGTCCTACAGTGCTTGCCCTAGTATTGGGAACTACAGCGTTGTTACGTGTACAGTGAATACAGTTCAGTGTAGTCAAAAATGCCACAGGTCTTCACACGTGCAGAGTATGCTGACATGATGTTTGTCTACGGTTTCTCCGATGGAAATTCCAGAGCCGCTGTTCGTGAGTTCGAACGACGATTTCCTAATCGCAGAGTTCCAGATAGCAGGGTGTTTAGCAGGGTGTTTGCAGGATTGCGTGACCGTGGTACGCTTCCTAGCGTAAATGTGGTATCCGGACGTCCCGTACAACAAGCTCTTACTGAAGTTGAGAACATTCTTCAGGTACTAGAATGCAGCCCAACAACTAGCTCGAGACGAATTGCTGCTCAACTTCATATTCCACAAACAAGAGTGACACGCACAGTACACGAGCAGGGTCTGTATCCATATCATCGGCAGAGTGTACAACATCTGCATGAAGGAGATGATGTCCACCGGCAAGAATTCTGTCAGTGGATCATTGCCAACGATCGATTAATTCCACGTAATCTGTTCACTGATGAATCAACATTTATCCGCAACGGAATCAACAACACACGCATCTCTCACGTATGGGCAGACGAAAATCTACACCCTTCTGTAGATAGGAATTTTCAACGACGTTTCTCAGTTAACGTGTGGTGCGGTATTATTGATAACCAACTCAGCGGGCCAGTAGTTTGAGATAATCGTCTTAATGTAGTACAGTATCTTGATTTTCTTCAAAACGTGTTACCAGAATACTTACAGGATATCCCTTTGGCAACAAGAGCTCGTATGTACTTTCAGCAAGACGGAGCTCCTGCACATTCTGTACGGCCAGTGACACAGTACCTCAGTGAAACGTATCCTGGGCGTTGGATCGGTCGCCATGGAGTCATTACTTGGCGACCGAGGTCACCTGACCTTACCCCATTGTATTACTGTGTGTGGGGTTGGCTTAAAAGCGAAGTCTACACGCGCAGGGTGGACACAAGAGAGGAACTTCTCGCTCGTATTTACCATGCTTGTGCTCAAGTAAAGCAATGTACTAATGAGCTCAGATCAGCAACACAGCAGCTGTCTATCAGAGCAGCAAAATGCGTTGAAGTTGGTGGTGGAGTGTTTGAACATATTTTGTGACGAAATGTACAGTATTAAACAAAACATACGATAACAGTATTGTGATTTATCGTCACCTGCACATTTCCCGTTCCATGTTGTTTTCATTCGGTTTCTCTGAAACAGTTAAGAAAAGGGCATATGTTTATTAGAAACGTTTTGTTCAGAATCACCAGTACTATCACTCCTCACAGCATGTACCTTTCCTTCCGACTCACCCTGTATTTTGGGCGCATAACATGTACGTAAACGTTTCCCAACAGAGTGTTTAAAGTAATCTATAATTCAGTCACTTTCTGTAAGTAATTATTTTTACAAAACTTTTTGTAGTCACAATTTTTTTTTTTTTTCGAAACTTGGATGCCAAAACAATTTTGGTGTGCAATCGATACAATTGTTGTAAATTTGGCTATGATTGCTAATATAATGATTTTTTTTGTAAATACACAACGAATTTAATGTTCCTACTTGTTTAGTTGGGGAATTTCCTGTAATTTTTACAGTAATTATTTGTCATAGTAGGCAGATTTTCACGGTCCCAAGTCCGGCAAGGTCTCCTTCAGCCCGCATTGCAAATACCTATACTTGTGTGACCCATACTTTGATTCTGTTATCCTGCTTGTTCCTTTTCGTGGTCAGTGCTTGATGTTAAATAATCGCATTTGTATAGTTGATATTCTAAATATTCTAATGCCAAACATGGCCCTTTGAGTTTCTTACATCAAAATTACTTTTGTGTCAGTGCCAATTCATGCTGTACCGGTAAGGGCTAAGTCCCGATGATTTTTCTAATAGTTTTTATGAGCGCCTAAAGATCGCACATTCCATGTCTACACAGGAACACTTGCAGTGCTGTATTTTCTTTTGCTGTACTCTGAAACTAATGCTATATTTGACACTTATATAATTTTGATTACTAACTTTACGATTCTTGAGTAAAAGTTTTGTCCTCCTGTATTTTCAGGTGCATTTCTAATCGGGCTAGTAACCTTACATGAGCACCTCAAAACGGTTCGCTGGACTGATCCTGAACAAAAGGGCAAGATAGTCTTCCTGCCGTACGGTACAGGTATTCGTAAGGAAGATTTCCTTGTTTAGGTTTAAACGTTTTTCTTATCTGAACAATAAGCAGTATCTGAATACTACATTTGGCAGCCAATAAAGGGTTTCTTCAGATCGAAGGTTCGTTTACAACGTGGTCTTATTACTGTACATACTGACTTTCTTCGTAGTGTATAGTTATAGGTTGCAGGTAGCCAGTTGTGAGGCGAATGTGTGCAGTGCAGCGTGTGTGCTTGCAGGATGAAGGCAGCAGTGCGGGGTGAGCTGGGCGCAGAGAAGAAGCTACGAGAGTTCGTGTGCGATGTGTTTCAAGACCTACGTCGTGATGTGGACGCTGCCAAGACGGCGTCGGAGCGCCAGGAGGCGCAGTATGCCGAGGCGCTTCGTAAAGAGTTGATGTACGCTTGTGACGTGCTACAGCCGCTCTTGTCGAGCGCTCTGTGCCCAGAGACGGCGTCCACCTACCAGCAGACAGACTACGACGACGTCTCTTGGCAGGTCCGTCTTGTCTTCGCGTCACTTCTACCAACCCTCTCATACACAATCTAGACATCATCATCGTTTCGCTTTAATTGTTTCGAATACGCAACGGATACATATTTACTAATATTATGTGCGTGTGTGTGTGTCAATACTTTGTTCGCCACTTTTCCCTATGTGCGAGAATTCTGTCTCACGTCCTTCAGAGTCTGACAAAGCACGTTCACCACGGCTACTACAGCTGTCATTGTTCCAGCTAGAGAGGGGCACAACATGTTAACCAGTGGAGTTAGAGAGCTGTGCTACCATTCTATAAGAATTCACATTGGGAACTGTTTGTTTAAAAGAGTAGTCTTTTAAATGGATCCCTTGAGTATGGGTAATTTTCTCATTTATTCTTCATTTAATCTCAGTGGATGCACAATTGCTAATAAAACCCTTAAGGCAGTGATTTTTCTGTATTATGATATAATTTCTGTAAAGTCTCTCTGAATACAATTTCATATTCGTCACATCTAATAATACACGTTATTGACAAACTCTGATTGTCCTTCCTCACAATGTACTTGTGTTCAAGGAAAAAGAGGGGGGGGGGGGCTGCAATACTGTGTTGTGCATGTGCGAATCATTATCATTATCTCTGATGCATAAATCGGACTAGTCTCATATATTTCTCATGATGCAATTTCCCACCTCTTCAGCCATGTATTGATAGACAGTAAATATGTAGAAATATCTGGGACCAAGTTCGATCGTCAAACACATACCACAGTCATTGCAAAATTTTTTTTGACGTACAAATCCCTAATAATAAACGGTAAAATGTTCTTGTTTTATTTTTCCAGATAAGACAAGGCGAAAAGCATGATATTTCTAAACATCAGCCACATCGTAAAGCTATACCTGTTAGAGAAAATATGTCTGAGTACAATGACATGAGTTTGAGACAAATTGCAGACCTAGTGCTGGAGGAAACATTTCCTGCCAATGGAAACAACGACAAAAAAGTGTGTGACAAGACAGACACGAAGAGTGCTCAGGAAACTAGGAACGAACGCATCAAGCATAATCAAGACTCTGTGGAAACACCATCAACTGTTCCACAGAGACAGGCAATTAGAGACAATCAGCAAGGCCCTTCTGCTATGCCAGCAGCACTTGGACCTGGGAAAGTGAGGCCAGAAGTAAGATCTTCACCACAGCAAGGTGTCACATTACAAGGCGTCAAACAACAAGGTCCATCTGCTCCACAAGCAGTACTTGAAGTCGAGAAAGCGAGGCCAGCAGTAAAGTATTCAAACCAGCAAAGTGGCACACTGAAAGGTGCCGCACATCATGGACCACCAGCCGTAGAACCTACGCTTTATGATCCCAAGTGGCAAGTCATGGCAGCTGTACAACCTAGGCCAGAGAGTTTCCAAAACATCTGTGCGCAGGTACAAGAAACGTCAACATCAACTGTGTCACACATCAATGTGGCGCACACCCACAAAATAGAACTGAACACTGGTATACACATTTCTAGAATGCACAAAAAAGGGCCAGCATATCCAGAGGGTACGTCATATTTTTCTCAGTACCCAGGCTTGACACAGATTTCAGAGAATGTTTCACCCAGCCCAGGTCTGGCGGACAATCACGAAAACTGTGAAGATGCTGAGCAGGCTCATGAAGTCAGTGCGCCTCATCATATTCCCCACGTGGAAGATGAACAGTTACTTCACGAAACCACTACGCCAGTCGATCAGATGCAGGCATCTTCTGACAATGCCACACGGCCAGAACATGTGGATGACGGAGCTGTGCCCATACTTACCATGCGGGTATGTTCAACTTCAACAACACACATAGTGCAGACTGCTGATTCCCGAACTAGCATGACAAATATCGACACGGAGAATGAGATAAACATACCCGGCAGCAGACTGCGTGTGACAATCTCACAGAGCATGCAGCAACTCCAGAAGACGGATACTAGCGGCGTGTACGCGGGTTACGACGAGGACGAGATCACCATAAGGAAGATGCGAATCCCAGGAGGACAGACCAGGACTCCACCCTTGATGAAGCAAGGAGACGAGCGTGATGTGGTACAATATACTGAATTGTTGAGAGAAGACCACCACCAACCAGTGCACTCGAAAGAGAAATTGAAACACAGGCAAGTTGACGCGGGAAGAAGATCGAGAGAAGGTAAAGAACGGTCGAATGTGGTACAAAAGGGGCGCAGTCCAACAAACTTGCACCCGACACGCAAGCGAGATCAAGAGTTCGAGCACAACTTAGGGCCCAGGCCGCGGGGCGTCGTTCTCCAGGACGACACGAGGAAGAATATCCTCAGTAAGATTCAGGTCGGCGACATGACGGAGGAACTTCAAGCCGCTTACAAACATTTGAAGGTGAGTATGCTTCTCAGTAAAACATGCCCGCTGCCAACTGTATTTGAATGGTACATATCTGGGTGTGTCTTATATCGTTGGCATACCTACAGTGAATGCCACTGAAAATTTGTATCATTCACAGTAAAATGTCTTAAATTCAGTTTTAAATTTTAGTAGCCCTAATCGTTATCTGCTAGCCTAAATCTAAAAAAATATCGAGAACACTTCATAGTGTGTTCGGATTTCCTTTTTCCATTGGCTTCTACTTCATGTGATGAGCAAGAGGGATAGTTACATACAAATGTTAAAGAGAAAATTTATGTAAGCTGCAAAACCTACGAGTACTTTCATAACTGATACACAACTTGTTCAAACATGATTACTATTAGCTTTATCCCGAGACTTCGTTCGCGCGGTTTTCAATTTGATGCGATAGTATATTTCGAGTGCATGCTTTTTTGATCAAATATAATGCACAATCTTTATGAGAGCTACAGCAGTTTATTCTAAGTACTCGAAATTATCTTAAGTAATTCGTAAAAATATGTATTTCCATGTTCAATATGTTTGCAAATTTTTCCAAAAAAATTTAAATAGTTGGAAAAAATATAATTAAAAATGTTGATAAAAAATTAACGGCACTTAAAATTTAATATACTTAACAGTATAAACTCTGCTAATAACATAAATGTGATGAATTATGTAATTATTTTTTATACATATATGACAGTTACTGTTTTTGTCAGTAACCTTCGCGGGGCAGGCGTATCCACAACTCACCAAAGTCGCAGTTGGATGAATGGTGTAGGAATGCATGTGTTACAAACACACACATGCATATATATATATATATGTATATATATATATATATATATATATATATATATATATATATATATATATATACATACATACATACACACACAACAACAACACACACCTGCACAGATATTTTACTATCTCTGTTCTGACCATCATATTGTAACGAGTCAGCGCTCTCGAGGGCATTGGGCTGGGTGGCATGGCCGGCCCCTCCCCTGCTCGCTACATACAGACCCGGCGCGGCGTCGAGACAGCGGACTGCGCCCCTCATCCTTCACCACCACCTGCTCGCTATCTACAATCACGCGACGAGTTGGCGGACTGCATCCCTCCCTTTCCTTCCGCCATATTCCCGCCCCTGGCGTCGCGTGCAGCTCGCGCGTAGCTGACGTCACAGGCGTTCTGAAGGAGTGGGCACCTGTCAGTAATCTGGGACAATAATTCAGCTCGGACGTAACTGAATGTTCCCGCAACCCAGAGGCGGATCCAGAAGGGGGGCTTAGCCAGCCCTTCCGAAACCGATGATTAGTGTTTAACAAAACCTGTAGTTTTCGAGCCAATAACTATCTACTTATACGTTAGCTTATAAAAGCCTGGTTATTATCTAATTGTGATAATAATATTGCAAGTTGTTATGGAAATATTTTGTTGCAGCTGATATGGCGCCAAGAGCCAAAACATTTTGGCATGCTGTACAATCACGATAACGTTAGACTGCGAAAAGGACAACGAAACTAATTGGAGCGAGCAGTTCAGCATTTCTAAATTTGGCTCAACATTTATGCTGCACCACTCTCCCTGCCCTCCTTTTTAAAAACTTTTTTTAGTAGTGACATGGGTTTTTTTTACTGTCCTGCAAATTGGAAATTACCAGTATCCGAAACAAAAGGTGTTGCATGCATATCGCCTCTTTCCTACCTTTTCCTCCCCCTAGGCATGGTTTGTCGGATCGTCTTGCTCGACAACAAGGCTTGAAGGAGAGTATCGATTGGCAAGTTGAGGAAGAGGAAAAGTTACCCATGACGGCTATAAGATAATACTGGAATGGGTAAAAAAACTAACAATTTCATAGCCTGTCGTAACTCTGTAGCCAAAATTAAAGAAATTATATCTTTCTCAAATTAATCTGCGAAAATCACAGCTGTTTTCCGTAATTCGCTTGGTGGATCCTTTTCGGGGCTTTGTGAAACCAGGTGGCAAGAGAAACATGATGGCACAATTGAGTTTTGCACATTGCTACCTAAAATATACGAAAGTTTGGAAAAAATACGAAGTGGACAAATCGTCCTGAAACTAGCACCAAGGCACATGAACTTATTAAATGCATCACTGACAGTGAATTTATTGTAACAACTTTTGCTTTAAGTGAGATTTTAGGCACAACTCTTCCATTGAGTTGTCTCCTGCAGTGACCTACACGCTACTTTAAATGCACTAAATGATGTTATTTCTGTGTTGCAGAAAACGAGAGAATATGACAATTCTAAATATAAAATTATACTACTGAAGTAGAAGAAATGGCGAAATCGCTAGATGTTGAGATTTCAAAAACACGTATTACTGCGAGGTCAATGTATAGGGCAAACCCTTTTTGTACCGACTTAGGACAAGAAGCGTTTTTAGGACTGCAATTTACATACCCCTTCTTGGTCACGTTTTGAATGACCTGCAGCATCTTCTTCCTGAAGAATTCATGGAAAATTTTGACCTTCGATTGCTTTAGCCTTCCGTGTTTGTCAAAAGTACTACGTTGTCCACAAATGTGTCGGAGGCAAAAAAAAAAAAAAACACCTTCAAAAACGAGTAGCAAAGTTGTTACACGTATGCGAGGATGGTTTGGCGGACTGAGACGGATTCCGTAATGTGGATGGAAAAGTGGCTGCGAGTAAACACAGAAAAAGGTGATATTCCGATCTCTGTTTTGAAAGTATTGAGAGTTACTGATGAGGACATGTTTCCAGCAATAATCATCTTAATAAATATTTTGGTTACTTTGCCAGTGAGCGTGGCAACAGCAGAAAGGACTTTTTCACCACAGCGTCGCATAGAACCGTAGCTACGTACACGGACTGCAGAAGAGATACTTAGCAGGCTGGCACTTTCACATATCCATAGCGATATGTGGAGAACTTATAGATACATTTGCATAGGAAATAATAAGGAAAAGTTAGATTTTATTCTGTACAATTTTTGCAGAAATGTGGTTTTCAATTAGTTTTGTAGTAGTTTGTAAAGAATGTATCAGTGAATCCAAATCTATCCTGCAATTCGTTCAGTCAGTTATTATTTTTTACTGTAAAATTTGGCCTTGGCTTTTTTGCCCTTACTATATAAGCCTATACTGAAAACAATATTATTGCTTGGACATTTTCTAATGTGAGTGTGGCCATGTTTCATTTAGACTGTTAAATTGAAAATACTATTGAAAGTTTGATTATTGTTTATAAATACTGCTTGTCGAATTTGCGTTGTGCTTATTTGGAAGCACAGAAGTGTTTGTATGTTTTCTGTTTGCCATTCATTTGCGTGTAGTCTACTTGATTTTCTGTATATACACGAAGAAACCGTCTAAAAAATGTGAAAAAAAAAAAAAAAAAAAAAAAAATTCTCGCTACTCTGAAAACAAAAGAACAGTTTTTTTATTTGTGGAGAAATAGTGGAATTTTTAGCGTGTGTATAGAATTTCCCAACAGGTTCAGTTAATTAATAGTGACATTTAATTTATTTAAAAATTTTATTGTTGTAGTTACTGAGTAGAATGTATCACAGCAATTAATTTTCTGACAAATAATTGTTTATATTTTTAATGACACACTGCTACCGTCAGCCAGTCACCACCACAGTGTTATCGATAAAATTGGAATTTGGTTTTGGTTTGGTGGGATTTAATTTATCAACGTCTTTATTTCTGTAATTACTGAGTAGCAGCGCAAAAATAAATTTTTTGGGCACAAATTATTTTCGGTCTTTAATTTTTATTTAGAGTGTAACTTTTTCAAGTGTTTGAAGCACATTGCGATGTTTACAAAAGCAGTTTTCATAGAATGGATGGTAACTGAAATGTTTTCATAATATAAAATAAATCTTTCTAATTTTTAGATTCCAAAATATTTTGTGTGGTTAAGTTTTTCCATTGGAATCGAAGTATGTGCTTCAATAGCCAAGAGAAGATAAGACACGTGGAAGCAGAAGCTTAAAGATGTAGTGTAACTTCTTCATAGCAGTGCATAGGTTTTCGTTTATAAAGCATTGTTTATTTTCTAAATATTACAATTTCTTAAAATAGTATATCAAATTTTTGGTTAGGAAACTCCTTAAAGAGCACTATTTGGCAACTTGAAATCCAAATGTTCTCGGAGAATGCCCCCTTCCCTCCCCAACCTAGAGCTGCATCCGTCCCTGCCGCAACCCCTTGGATGTTCAGCTTACATCAACCAGCAAGGTCGGCGAGGTCTGAGAATATTCTGGGCGTCGTCGCAGACGACTATAAATACCAGCCACTGCGAGCATAGATGGAGTCATTGCGATGTTCGGCTGATGAGTGTTTGAGATGAACTTGGCAGCGAGGGACGAGACGGGACCAGCAGATCGAGGAGATGATGCGGGGCGTGAACGAAGGAGTGTTCGAGTGGTGTAAGTGTGAGAGTGGACGAACATGTTGAACTGTAGCTGTGAACTATGAGAAATTTCTAGATGAAAACACAGGTGTTTGGAGGACTGATTTGAGAGAGAGACGTTATTAATTTTACTCTAGAGTATTAAATTAGGCTCATACGGAGATTACCTGCACATAATATCCGTAAGTGTATATTTGAAAAGTGTGAATTGCGGGTGTTGTAGACTCAATATAGTGTGTTTATAGAGATTGTAATTAAATTAAAAACTTTAATAATTTTATTAATTGATTTAATCATCTAAGCCCTTTATCCCAATCGAACGTGGCTGCGCCCAGGACAACAAAGTTGTTACAATATTATGGGTACAGGTACACATACCGAGCATTCCAAACATGGTCCTGTGTTTACTTGACCTAACACACATAAAACAATATCTGGTCGTGAAGCGCATGGGGGGGAGGGGGGAACTTTCTCCATGCTGTGTTGCCACATTGTGCGCGTAAAATGTCATCGTACAACATTTTTGTATCCAGTTTACTCCGCGATTCACTTGGTATGTTTATTGTGTGGCAGTTTCCGGACAACCTGTATGTATGTCAATTCGTGACGTGCTGTAAGTTTAAATGCATGTTAAATAGCGAATATAAATATATGTCACGCGTATGTGCTGGCTATTACTGTAATGTTTGTTAACAGGTAACTAAACATTCAAGCCAAAATCTTGTCGTGACCTTGACAACAAAATATGTGATATTTCAAGGGCAAAAATCTAAAAATCCGTTAGGTGTATTGCAACAAAAAAATTCAGATACAAACAATGATATATAAGCTGTAAAACTGTAAGAATGAATTTACACATATATTAATTTGCATTGAAAAAAAATATTCTAAACTACTGCAAAACTAAAGAGGGAGGCTACTTTCGGGCCTCTTTAAGAAAGTAGTAGTGATGATTACCGATATCATATCTAAATGTTTGTAAAATTGTTACATAATTTTCTGCATACCTACATTTTAGTTTCGATTACAGAATCCGGGATAGTTTTGACGACTAGAAAATCTTACTAAACAAGATTTTAAAACGTGAAATTTTTCAAAGTACGATATGAAACCTAAGTTTTGAGGAAACAATGGTAGATCCAAAATGCTCTAGATATTCATGCTTCGACCGCCTTTTCCACTTCGTTCCTGAAGTACTGAATGGCATTATCCATGGTTGTTGTAGGAATGCGAGAGCTGCTGTCGCCACCTGGATCCTTTGCTTGTCAAAGTGGAAAAACATCTGACTAACCAGTCGCGCGCTGTCGACAACAGATCGCAGATGCAGGTTAGTTGAACGCGTTAACTCGGTCGTGCAACGTATAGTATTCATATCTTCAGTCACATCAGTTAATCATTTATGTAGCTGAAACTCACTTAACTTTGAACTGTAATATCACAACTGCTGTGCTCACTGAGACCTAGGAACCAATATACACAACGTACGTAGCAGTACTGTGCAATGATAGGCAATTGCGAACACTGAAGCAAAATGGTTAAATTTAAGCAGTTTTCGTAAGGTAAAATAAACGGGGTGGGGGGTGTTTCTGTACCCCATTGACCTTTTTTTTTTTTTTTTTTTTTTTTTTTTTTTTTTTTTTTTTTTTTTTTTTTTTTTTTTTTTTTTTTTTTTTTTTTTTTTTTTTTTTTTTTTTTTTTTTTTTTTTTTTTTTTTTTTTTTTTTTTTTTTTTTTTTTTTTTTTCCCAATTGTGGCTACGATGCCACTGCTAGAGATTTCGGTACAGGAGTAGGAAAATTCTGGCAAAACTTGGAAGAAGCTGTTCTCTAAAAATATAATTGTTGGGGTGCTCTACACTGACCTTAAAAAAATTTTCTTTTTCATTTAAATACAAATTATCGTTTCACTCCGGGCAACCTCTGCGCGAGTGGTTTACGAGTGTTAAAATTATAAAAAAAAGTCAAATTTTTTAAATTCGGTTATTGTAGAGTTTTATATTATCGTACTAAAATTTATAAAAATTATGTACTGTTTTCCATTTTTATGGATTTTGTGGTCTCAATCCCTTATTTTTCTAAATACCGTTTTAAATTATTTACTTGAAAGCAAAGCGTACTACCGCCCAGTGCTATGTATATAAACGTCCGCTAATGGAATATCTACTCGGGAAAAAAATTCCATTGAATTATGACAAATAGTATAGATTTGATCGACTATTGAGTATTCCAGTCGTTCGCTCGACATCTTACCGTTCCATAACCCCTGCACGTGTTGTCATCATAACAAATGTTTTATCATATACATTATTATTTGCCAGTATTCCCATTTAGTAGAGTGTGTGAACTTAAAACCAGTAACAGCTTTACTTCCCTTTCCTCTTTTATTTTCTTCCCAAAAAATGTTTATTTATTCACGGTCGTTTTTCTTCCTTTACTGTGTCCATTTTTTCCCTGTTGTTTCTTTCCTTGAGAGTTGTTCAATTTTATTTTGTTTCTCATTTTGTTTGTAAATTGTTTTCTGTCTGATATATTCGTCTGTGATTTGCAATTGTTCCATGTCTTCTCGTGTTTATTTGTTCCAACTGATTTTTAGTTTACTTGCATTAACGATGTTGAAGTTATTCTTTTCATCCACCCTAACTGTAGGCACCATTTTCTAAATTTATCTGTGATGTATGGATGTGTGTTTTGTTCATAAGAGTTTCCTTGCAGGTCGTTTAATCTAGGTTCCGTCTCGAACGAAAAATAGGGCTGTATATTTTTCAAAACATGTTTCGTTCTTGCTTCTCGAGGTCGTGCATTTTCGTCGTCTCTCTAACTATTGTGGTTTATGCCGCATACAAGGCTTCAGGTAAAACAACTGTGTTGTATTCTCGAAGTTTTGCATAACGGAATATTGGTCTTTTGTTGTAATAATGCTATGACAGCTCGTACGCCTTTTGCCGTTTGAACATTCTTTCTTCCGTGTTGAGTCCTATGAATTGGAAGGTTTCTCTAAGTTCTCGAAATGAAAGGGAGTAAGATATTTCCGTATTCTGTTTTGAGTGGGAGTTTTCCTGTTGATTTGGTGTCCATGTGCTGAGATTTTTCATAGTAAATTTGCAGTCCGGTTTTACAGAAGAGATTCATGCAGATTATATAGTACTACTTCGGCTTAATCTTTGTTGTTCGTTCTTACAGCGAGGTGTTCTGCAAAGGTCAAATATTTCATAGTGACTCTCTTTCCTTTTTAATTTCCAATTTGGGTACCTTTGACATGTTTTTTTTTTTTTTTTCATTCTCTAGTTATTTTTCACAAAACGATGTTGATTTAGAGGGGCTCCTGTGTGAATTTCGAATGAGTTGTAGGTTTTTCACATGAGTTTCACTTTTGAGGTGGCTTCTAATAACGTTTCCTGGATAGTGGACATGATTTTTCTATCGATTCCCAATTCTTCTAGACATTTAAACAGGGTTTTTCTATCAACAGACTCGTAGGCATTTTTAAATCCCCAAACGCGACTGTAGTATCAAGGCATAGTCTGATGTGTAGTGTGGTTTAGAGGTTCCAGATATGTTTAATACAAGATCTCCCTTTCCTGAATTCCAATTTGTGGGTCTGCTTGCGTCTCGAGTCGTTTCAGCAAAACTTAAGAGAGAAGTTACTGAAAGAAGTGAGATTCGTCTCTAATTGTTAATATGTGTATGTGTATACAGGATGTAAGGAAATTAGTAGCCCAAACTCCGGGAGGTGATTCCTCATGAAAAATGAAGTAGACATTGTATAGGATACTTTCAAGAAAAGTTCTTATTAAGGGCGGAATATGCCCTTGAAAATCGAGTTTGAAAATCGTATTTTGTCAAAATATAAAAAATGGTTAGGAGTTAAATTATGATTCTTTGGGCGGTGAGATCTTAAACATTTAATAATTTAAGCCTTCTAACTTTCCAATTTCATGAAAATAATAGGGGTTGCCTCCCTTACATCGCATATAATTATGTTGGCGTTACGTTTTGTGAACATTACATGTTGGCTGTTCGGGTAGTACACCGTGAGGAACAAAAAAGGTCCTCTTGTCGCAAATGCTTAGAAAGCACTGTTTACCGGAAAAACGGACACAACTGTTCCTTGCCAGGTATGTAGGCAAAATGTGCTACATCAGTTGTGAATTGGATTTGTACCATGCTCTCAGGAAAATGCAACCTGTGATGCAATTGTTGAAACTTGTCGCAAAATGAAGTTACATAAGCTTAAAATCAAAAACATGCCTTTGCACGACTCGGTTAATTTGGCAACAAATTTGGTTTAGCAAAATTTACAAAACGCTATTATTTTAACGACATAAATCCGCGAAATTCATAAACAACGGAACTTTCTTTAGTACATTCTGAAAAGATATCAGTATGTCATGTATGTATTTTGCTAATAAATAAAAAATTAAAAAAAAATAAAATCCGGGGAGGCACCCTAGTGCGGGGATAAATCCGAACTGGTTGATGGCATTCTGATTTTGGGCGTGTAGGCTGTCATCATCTCTGCATTGTGATAATGGTATGAGACCCTACAAGGGAGCGTTGCCGAAATAAACGGGCGGGGGAAACGGGAGTTCTCTGAGAAATCCTATCGACCAGCGACATCGTCCGACACGATTTCCACTTCCGAAAAACTGGTGCAGTCACAATGCAGAGATAATTGCAGCCTACAGGCCCAACATCAGAATGCCATCATCCAGTTTGGAGCTATCCCCGTCCTAGGGTGTATTCCCCATACGATATTTCTTTATTTATTAATTTATTATCGAAATACCAAATTTGTTGCCAAATTACACAAAACGTAACGCCAACGTAATTATATGCGATGTAAGGGAGGCAACCCCTATTATTTTCATAAAATTGGAAAGTTAGAAGGCTGAAATTATTAAATTGTAAGATCTTAATAATACTTAACACCGCCCAAAGAATCGTAATTTAACTCCTAACAATTTTTTACATTTTGACAAAATACGATTTTCAAACTCGATTTTCAAGTGCTTATTCCGCCCTTAATAATAACCTTTCTTGAAAGTGTTCTATATAATGTCTACCTCATTTTTAATGAGAAATCACCTTCTGGAGTTTGGGCTATTAATTTTCTTACATCCCATATATACACACAAATATTAAGTGTATTAATAATAATGGAATTAATATTGTATTAAAATATAAATAATTTTTATATGTCAACAAATACTTCAATATTTTTAAACTGTACAAACAATTGTAACTAAGTATTTTGATGTTTGCAGTAACTGTAGAAATATTAAAAGTTTAAAAAGCTACAAACACACTTTAATTAAAAAAAAATTATCCCTTGAAAATTAAATATACATCATTGCTGAATACTAAATGCGTCGAGGGACTAAGTCTAAAGAAAATAGGTTCTTAAAATTACCGAATTTTAAACAGTATAGAACGAACAACAATACCATATCCCCAATATGACGTATCAATAAAAAAACGGAATTTAAATGTAGTTTATCATTTTGTATTACCTTTTGGAATTTATATGCACACATTATAGTAATAAGTTTATTTTACAGTTACTTATATTTTTCCAAGTATGTCAATTTAAACCACCGGTTTTGTTTACCGACTCGTTTCAGGGCCAACAATAAATTGAAACTATTATTTTCTACTTTACAAGGAATCGTTTTACTTAAGTTATACATTTTTTACGTTTTAATTTAACTTTTATGCATACGAAAAGAAGTCTCAATTTATTAACTTCCCATAAAAAGTTCGATGCGCAGAACCTCATCTGTATAGGTACTGCTAGTGTATCTCACTAGCTCTCCTTATCTGTGCCAATTCTGATTTTCGTTATGTTTCCATTCATTTGAGAGATGAATTTTTGTCAAATTTTCTCACAAGACCACGTGACTGACTTGCTCTTAACATCTGGTTGAAAGTTAATACGAAGTGCAATGTCACTGCTGTTGACATTTTATATTTTTATGACTTTTTTTAAACATATTTTATGAAACATTGAAATTATTTTGGGACTGCTAAAGAACAGAGTAAGTCTAAAACTTTCAATGTATTCTCAAGTCTGCCGCAGGCGAAGCGAGCACGATGAAAAATGATACGAAGACCGAGTTGTCTGTGGACGAGGACTCAGTCTCCGAGGAAGAGATCTACGAGGAAATAAATGGAATGGAAGATGATGAGACGGGGTTATTGGACGAGGACTCGAAGAGTTGCGAGATGCTTTGCTGGGACGAGAAGCGGCTGATGAAGGCGGCGAGGAGGGTGCCAATGCCTCAAATCTCTGGTTTTCCGGAGCGTGTCATCTGTTACCCTCTGTGCTGGAGGCTGCTGGACACAGAGGCCACTGGAACAAAGACGCCCCCGTCGCCAGCACCTGTGACTGAGAAGATGTCGCCCCTGAAGATGCGCCTCAGCTGTGAGTTGCTGTGCTGGGACCCACGCCGCTTGTCCGAGCTGACCTCTGAGCGTCAGAAGTTAAAGCCGAAGCCTGTGTCGCCGTCGGCCGTCGATGAGTCCTGCAACCCAATCTGCTGGAGCGAATACAGCGTCCAATCAAAGGCGACACAACAGGTAATGTCGGCAGTATTAAATAAAACATTAATGGATTCAGGTCCGTTGAAAAAAGAGATTGTACCACATTACGTGTCGATACGATTCCAAAATGTAACTAGGTATACATTATTCCTCGTTGGCTATATTTCCTTTCTGGATCGCCTGTTTTCAATGGTTAACAAATTTAGTTTTCCCCGTGGTAATTAGTTTATAGTATCCAGTACAGAAACCTTAGTTACTTTTGAAGTATTTATGTAACAATCAGAAGAAAAACATCTCAATATTCCAAACGTCTTTTATAAAACAAATTCTACGTCTATTCACCTTCTTCAGGGATCAGATTTCGAAATATCACAGTTTATAGTTTTTGTATAAGGTAGACCTATCTAATTCAAGTTAAACTTTCGATAGTAACTTGTTGGCGCCAAGCTACGTCAACATTCGCCAAAATCCTATTTCAACCCTGTACACTCCTGAGGGGTCGAATTAAAAATCAAAATCTCTGATTTATTTTTTGGTATTTTTAAAATCATAGTTCCAAAGCGAAATATTTTTTATTTCTCGAAGGTTCTATGTACATCGACGATTTATCGGAGCAATATTTTACGTATTTTCACCCCCTTTTAGATCGCAAATTTCGAAAAAATGCTGAATTTTTTTATGGGGTGTCACATTGAAGTGCAAATGCCGGTGGTAGTATTTTGGGTTCGAGCTATATTGAAGAGTTATTGAAAACATATTTTACCCATTTTAAAACTACTTAGGTGTAGAATTTCGGAAAATCATGAAATTAATTTTCAGGCAATTAAGTGAGCTTCATTCTTAAACAAAAACACATTCCACAGCTTTTCTTTACCTTAGCGATACAATTTAGAAAATTCTTGAAATGTTATCTTAGACATTTGTATAAAACGTGTATCCTATCTAAAACATACCGACAAACTTCAACAGGTGTTTGCTGAGGTGAAAGCAGAATGTTTAATGTAGGAAACTCATGGTCTAGCTCACATACGAAGCGTTGCAGACTCTTCAAATGTTTGAGAAAATATGAAAAAATTTTGTGATAATAATGAAAATACTTGTTTGACAGAAATACATTTTTAGTTACGAAAGTTTTACCGAACGTGAAGAATTTATACATTTAACACACCTCAAAAACGTTGAAATGAGATGGCACTATCTTTAGACTATTTCTTTGAAAAATTAGTGTGACAGTAAAAAGTTGATCAAACAACCAACTGCCCACACATCACTCCAGTGTGGCACACAGTCATTCCAGGTTGCACACTTTGTAGGCTTTAGCGATTCTCTACGAAATCAAACATTTAATGATTGCTCTAAAAGGACGAGTGTTAGATAGTTTTGCAAGATACATTTATATTTCTAAAGTTACCGCCAGTAATTTACGTTTGCTATCACATACAGCTTTCAAATAAATAAGGTTAGTGCCACCCCCTTTCAACGTGATTGAGGTGTGTTAGATGTACAAATCCTTCATGTTATTATTGCTTTCGATAAAAATATTTCGTAAGCGGACATTTGTTTCTGTCAAGCAATTAGTTTCCTAAATATTACAAACATTGTTCATATTTTCTCAAACTTTGGAGGTGTCTGCAGCGCTTTCTAAGTGAGCTCGACCATAGGTTTCCTACAGCAAACATTATATTTTCACCTCAGCAAACACCTGTTAAAGTTTGTCGGTATCTTTTAGATTCACGTTGTAGGTATCAAATTGAAGTGAAAAATTGCGAAGACAGCCCGTTGGGTTCAAACTACACAGGATGTTTCTGAAATACTTTTACAAACGCCGAGGATAGGTTCCTGACACCAAGACAAGGAACAAGTTCATATAAACACATGTCCAAAAATCATTAGTTTTTTTTTTGAGTTATTAATGAAAGTTAATTTCAGTATTTTTACAAGATAGTTATTTTTATAAACAGTCATTGAATAATGTTATTTATTGCAGATGCCCTAATTTATATCCTCTTAACTGTTGGGTGACTAAGGCTGCTTGAGGTCAGGAAATGCCATCTGATACAAACGTGCAGCCTCACGTCCGTTACCATTCGCGTGACCGTACATAAAACTCATATCAGCCTGCTCACGTAATGGATATCTTGCAATGGTTACAACTACAACACAACACTAGTCAAATGCAACGGACAGATTATTCACAAATGTAAACAAGATTCCTTCGTAACATATCATCATAGAGGATACAAATGAGTTTATGACTCTTTCACCAGCGGTAAGAGATTGTAAATTAGGGCATCTGCAATTAATTATTCAAAGACTGTTTACAAAACTAATGGATGACTTGATGTACACGACCTCTGACGTCATACCGCAGGAGGAGACTACTGTGGGAAACAAAGCTTATTTGCAAACATGCTGATTTGTTAGTTGGTGACAGCAGAAATAAAAAATTTTGTGCACTCATAGACTCACACGCAAGGGTAAAAAATATTAATTTCAATTTCATGGCTAAGATGCGCAAATGCATAAGATCAATGTTTAACTGAAAAACGGCAAATTCCAAACAAATAATCAATTTCTTCACATACATCTCATCCGGGTCATGTGAAGCCAAACGTTCGGTTGCGGTATCCGTGGAGGTATGAATTGTATCCCACACCAGACTGAAGCTCCGCCTCAATTCAAGTCGTCCATTACCTTGCAACACATTGAACTAAACTTTTATTAATAGGTGACTTATGAACTAATGGTTTTCGGACATATGTTTATACTAACTTTTTTTCTTGTTTTGGTGTCAGGAACCTACCCCCGAAGTTTGTAACAGTATTTCAGAAACATCGTGTATAGACCATTCACAAAAATTTATTATTTTCTCCCCGTTTCATTTCTAAGAGTAGAATTTTGAAAAGTCCTAAAATTACTCACCTGGAAAATTTTGGTAGATATTCAGAATTAAAAGAAAACACATTTTGCTTTCTTCTAACAACCTCCCCACCAATAGTTTTTAGATTTCAAAAAGTCCTAAATTTATCTAACGCACCGTTGAATTGCAAATCCACGACGGTAGCCCATCGGGTTCAGGCTGTATTGATAATTCATCGAAAACACACTTCACTCGTTTTCTCCTTCTTAGGAGTTCAATAAATCTTCGGGACTTCCTACTTTCTGAAGGGAACCACTATTAATATTTCACGATTTTTGGTTAGCTGTTTGGGATGTGCATTGATATTGTTACAAGTTGGGGCTAGGAACGCCGAGGGATGTAGGTCTTTGATAAAATAAAGTAAAATAAATAAAGCCAACCTAATTTATTTACAGTTATTTACACTCTAAATAATATGCTCACAGTTCTATATACAAGTTCTCTGTTCATCAAGTGTGTCGCTGACCACTCACAAATGGTGGACCCAATGTCCTAGCAGGAACACCGATAGTCCTATTGAGGCCCCGAATTTCCCTCGTCGCACTACTCGTTGCCACAGACAGCTTCTGTAAATGTGGTTTCAAGCGTGCAAGCAACTCATCAAAAAATGAAAAAGTCATGAGGTAGTGAAAAACTTATACTCATCTTATTTTTTATTAGACATGCAGTTTCTTAACCAGTTTACATATGAATGTACATATTTATATCACATAGCATTATAATTTTTCTTTCTTATCAACAATCCGTTTAGCGTGTACTACAATGCTGACCAGCTGCACATAAACTACCGCAAGTTTAGTCTATAGCTATGTTGTTATACGTGAATATTTAGATAACGTACACTATATTTGTATTTTTGACACCTAATGGCGTATTTATAGTTTCACTACAAAAATTTAACTTGTTTTTTTCTTTATTAGCGGTATTCATTCATATGTAAAAACAGTTGAAAATGTTTAGTGCATGTAGTTAAAGTAATTAATAATTTTTGCTATATTAATTTTGTATTTAAGTGTTTATTGTAGTTATAGTTTAATTTTTGTTAATCACAAATGTATGATTTTAATTGTATAAGACGTGGTTAAGTGTAAGAGAAGGCGAAAACCTTAACTTAGCCACAAACAAAGCCATTAAGTAAAATCAGATAACATTAACTCACAAAATAATATGTCAACACACGAAATTATTTTTCTGTAGAATTGGGTGCACCAAAAGTGTTATATTTCTACGCTTATTTTTACGCCGATGAAAGAATAGGATCGTTAACAGTTCCGTTGCGCTCTACTGCGAGTGACTGGACCGTCACCAGTCCAATAAGATTCGGATACATTATCGGGTAAACAAAATTGTGTACTGTGTCGGACGACATTCGGTCGACCAATGTCGACCGAAAAAAATCGGAACGTGTGAAAGGAGCCTTAGTGGTAGGTTTGAGTTAAAATCAGTTAAATTAAAATCCTGGAGTGGTAACAACTTACTATGAATCCATTTTATTGCGTCAAATCCGCTCAAGAATAATACATTTTGGTTTAAAGTCGACCGTTTGAAGTTCGCATGCGTACAAAACCTACTGAGCTAACAATTAATTTGAATACATTTTTTAAGCAAAACTTGCGGCTCTAGCAGACTGGTGATCGAGCGTTCCAATTGCGCGAGTCGTGAAAATAATATAACACATTAATTTATTTACTAAAAATAATTATTGTTACGTTTCTTGTTAGCGACTGTGAGAACTGCCGCAGCAGTGCTGCAATATATTGACCGCATTTCGCAAAACCCTGCCCACCTCTCGAATTATCGGCCAGTCACTGGGGCCTTAAACTCGCCTATTGGCTAAACCATTTCTACAGGCGGGGCGACCACTCTCTGGAACAGAAAAAAAAAAATTGATTATATGTTGAGATTTGGTCGCAAGTTTTAACTTAAAAAAAAAGTATTTATTTAGTGCTTGCCGTGTCATACAATACTATGAAATAACCACTCCATACATAAACGATACTTTTGTCGCTAATAGCAGACTGTTTCAAGTTTCGTTTTTTAAAAACAACGCAGTCCGTCTTGTATTGTTTTACACGACGCTGTAGTAAATATTGTATTTGGAGAAAACTTAACTGTATTGCTGCACATAGGAGCTACTATAGACAGTTATAACTACTCGGAGTACCAGCCATACTCGTTCTTACCACACAAACAACTGGGATTAAAGCAATTTCGCGAACTAAACGTAAGTTGCAATAGAGTTGGTTCAAACACACATGCAACAAGTCCAATTACATCAGAGGGACATCAACATGGCGGCACACGTTTGTACTGAGCTAAAATAAACGCTCTTTTTATTTACCTTTTTCTTGAATTATATGGACGCAGACAGGGAAAGAGTAGTATCGTTAGTCATTAAATTAAAAGTTCGTTTAAAATAAAATTGAATCGAAAAATATGTATTATCTCCAGTGAAAGTCATAACGAATCGTAACACAATACTATATTAAAAAGCGAAAAACACAAGAATATTACTAATTAATTATGCAAAATTTTAGCAACACATTCTCCTTTAACTAGAGTGAATTCAACCATACAGAAAAGTTTGAAGTTTAGAAGGCACGATGACGTATGGCATCCAACAATTCTTTTTTCACTTTAGCGTCTTACATTAATACTTAAAATACGTAATTATAAATCAAATTGATGACCACAAAAAATAAAACGTTTTCTACAAGAAATAACGACCGTCATTGTTTATTTCCCTGAGAAATTATTACTAGTACATCTGAATATTACGGACTTGCAGGCATTCTTGCCAAGCGTTGCGAACGTCGCAACGCTGCAGTTTGATTTAGCAGACGCACGGCGTATACTGAACCTATCTATGCCTCTCTGATGTGAAGACAGGGAGTGAAGCCCTGTGACATGTGCGTGTCAGCCCAAGAGACAAGAGGGGTAACAGCACACGTCAGTAATATCTATTACGTAATCGTATCTAGTTAAATATATTTTCTTCCTTGCTTTCCTCAGATAAAAAGAGTGTGCACAACATCCACGTACGATATCTACCTTACAGGAATTTGTAATAACTCACGGGGGTAGGACAAGATTTCAGCAAATACTACGCGTGTTAAATAATTCACGAGAGCAGCTTCTGGATATACGTCGACTGTCAGCAGACGAAAGTTGCTATTTAGTCCAAAAAATGTAAACAGCCATAAAACCAAAACAACTACGAAATGAAACTGAACGCACTTTGTTCAAAATATCGCAGAAACAAGCACGAAACGTATACCGCAATATAAATAAAATAATGGTGTGAAAATGTGTTGGCGGACGTCGCATTTAACAACATGTTTAACACTTATAAAATAAATGTAGGCTTTTTTTTGTGGATTCCTGTCATCTTAAAACTCTGAACAGCATTACAGGCACCCTGGCTAATTCTGGTGATCGATAAAACCTAATCACGTGACTGAGAAAACTTACGCTTCTTCAGATCATCTACAACAGCCTAATATTTCACTTAGTAGCCACAAAAGAACGAAACATTCGTCCTCAACGTCTTGAAAGTGAATAATTTACTTAAGCCTAAATAAAACATTCGTCACCCACGTTTTGAAAGCGAAAATTTAACTGAATTACAGTTTTGTAATCCACTTTTTAGAAAGTAAACATTTTAGTGATTAAAAGATTCGTCATCCACTATTGAAAGCGAATTATATATCGAATGAAAGATTCATTATCCACTTTTTGAAAGCAAATATTTATTTTCGAATTTAAGGTTCATTATCCGCACTTCTTGAAAGGGAATGTTAGGTGTACTTCTCGAACGGCTATAAAATGAACATGAATTACATATTGTGCCGCGAATGTTAGGCGAAATTTCGTTTCACTTAATGTCTATATATTTGTAAATCAACACATTAGAGGAAATAAGCAAAATGTATTTAGGTGCGTATTATGTGTGGCGAATTATAGCAATATAGACTATTATGACGTTGTGTCATAAAACATTGCCGCATCCCAACAAATGTTTGTGTTTGGTTTTGCTCTTCACAGTCTGTCTTGTGCGCATACAACTAGAGTTATAAACACAAATATAATTAAAATATTCAACCATTGCAAGTAAACAATGAAGCGACGCAGCCAATAACAAAAGCGAAAGATTCAAATTATTTGCCCAAAATTGATTAATAAATGTTTACGCAACAATTATAATTTCTGAATACATGTAATTCGATTTTTCCTATCATTACTTACCAACTAGCGAGTTTTTAAACTATTTCAAGTTACTTTGCACAGTTATGAAATCTAATCAAATCGTCTCCCCTGCCTGCTACCACCTCTACTTCCGCTATGATATGTGATTAATACAGCCAGATCAAACCCTACGTTAAATGGAAGTTAATCTTTTTTTGTTATTTTATACATGTTACAAAATTTACAAATATGTTATCATCTAAGCTGTGAAAATTACGAGGCAAGTTAAAAATTCATTACATCTCGTGATTTAGTATTTTTAGTTCGCTGGGGCCATCTAGCACCACGTTTACGTTAATTAAGCAGTGAAATCTGCCTTCTTTTCATCCCAAAATTTCCTCATTCTTTTTTTGAGTGGGCTTGCTTGCGCTCCTCTGTACAAGGGACACCGTGTCTTTTCCGTTGCTAGTCTCGGTTTAGCTCGTGTGGTCACTTTCTTTTCGCGAATGAGATCTCTGTCAAAGATGTCTTCGAGTTTGTATTGCACATTTTGGTCTTTGTGAACTATGGAATTATGGTTTTGAGATTTGAATAAAATAGTGAAAACTAAATATTAAAAAAACATTGTCTGATTTATTTTTATACATTTAGTCATGATACAGAATGTAAAATTTTATCATCTAACAAGAATATAACATCAAGACAATACACTCATTAGTTTAACATGTAGAATTTTTTAAAATATTCAAATTCGGTTGTCTCCCAAACGAAATAAATTAAAACATTTTATTAATGTTACATTTGGAGTGTCCACATTCTCATATTTTGCATCTTATCATAGCCAAATGTACAAAACATAATCGGAAACAGGGGTTATTACAAAATGTACATTAATCCAAGATGGTGATAGATTTCTCCAGCTCATATAAAATATTATTATTACTGCATTGCGCGACTTGAAAATATCAAAGAAGCATTAACATTTTAAAAGAGAAAAACTATCCAAGTCACTTATGTTTGATTCGGCACGGAAATTCGATACCAGCATAGCTGCAATACGCAATTAGTTGATCTATCTTTATGGTTTAAACCTCGATGTTGACAGTTCGGATTGTATCCTCTGTGGATTGTTGGCTTATGTAAACTTGTGGAAATGAACCAAATTTTTTGTGAAGAAAGGCTGATATTAAATACTCATTGTGTTTAGAGTTTGATCGAGTTCGCGAGGCTACATAATTCACCTTTTATCCGGTAAGATATTGCGTCATCTATTAACAACATGAACGAAGCCATATTTTCCTTGTAACAGAAATGCATTAGGCTAATCGCCCTTCACCATTTCAGGTAAGATACTATTTTCTGTAGCATAAAAATTATGCCTTAGAGATCGTAGATAAACTGTTACGTAAAAAATGTATTCTTCTGTTTGAAGAATTTATACTATCTAAATGTGAAAACAAAAATAATCGTACGCTAATATAATAGTTATATATTTTTTATAGTTTTTCTTCTAAAGGTAACTTTAACATAAATTAACCAAAAAACTAGTCGGCCTACGCCTAACGTAACTTAGTAAGGCTACTGCGAGTGGTGGCATTCAGTTCTGTCCAAAATGGTGTGTATAAAGTTCACTTAATCTAGAGCAGCAGAGTGTTTATAAGAAGAGTTATTCGTAATCACTAGCGTTCATAAGTGTTTTGTAACAATGCTGCTTTTGCAGATTTATTATTATTTCTTTCAGCGAGGTAGCTGTGTAGGGAGGGTGGTAGAGAAATGTTCGTTGTGAAGTATTTGGAAAATAAGTGAATCAGATTGTCGTGTTGAACCATTCCATGCACTTTAGCATAGTTGTCAATTTTTACTAATAACATTTGATTGAGTTCTTGGTGAGGGGTGGATCTAAAAGTAGAAGGGGATAGTTGGTGTGGTTGCCCTCTTAAGCACCTTAAAAAGTACCAAGGATCATGACAACGGAGAATTTTTGTTCATTATTTGTGTAATAGGTAGAGACGGGAAAAATTCGCAGGTTCACTGACCTGTAGGCTGCCTCCAAGAACATCTGTGAACTGAAGCAGACAACAGAAGTTCATTGGCTGCTGGCTGACACAGTGATATGGGCCTGCATTAATAGTTACATTGTTATTATTAGCTCAGCGACTTCAAGGAAGTGCCAAATAAGTCAACGGCCAATTGCGGAAGTGGCACGAACTTACAGTTGTTGGAATCCTAGATTGTGACTGAACGAAAACACGAATTTTTCAGTATACCTGATAATAGGGAAATCACACAATTTGTTTTAATGTTCTCATTCAATTGCACTGACGTGTTAGGTGACAGTCACAATTTATTTTAATTTCTATGCTTTGATGTAAGTGTTATGGACAAAATAATTTACACGTGGATAATTTTTAAAAAATTCCTCCGAAACGCTTATGCGTTTGTGTTTAAATGGTTAAGTGTAAGCGAAGGAATGGTTAAGCTGAAGAGAAGGCTACATGCCTTAACGTCGCCATTTGAAAAGTAAGACAATAAATAAAAAATATAAATAAATAATACGTCAATATTGCACCCGTTGTTAAGTCACGTGACGAGAATGCAGCCAGCTTTCCGGTTAGTTCGTAGCAGTCCCTCTAATTATGGCAGAAAATTTTGCTTAATTTTGGTTTGTAATTTATATTGTAATTGTAACACTGCTTTAGTAGTAAGTTTTAAATAAATAAGTGTCAAAATGACAATTTCTAATAGAACGTTACGTAGCTACATTTCTATGGATTAATTATATTTTTCTTGGCTTATTAACTTTTCTGGTAGAAAAAATTCACTGCAACGTGTTTAATTTCTTTTTTTCACAACTATGACAAACAGCATTTTTCCAAGACGATGGAAAAAAGGGTGCCATTTTTAGATGAAATAAATGTATTGTAAGTTACTAGCGGGTGTCTTCGTCCTGCGTCCTGCGTTTTTTATAACACAAGTACCTCCTAGTGGTGATTAATTAGGTATTCTTGAATTACAGTTCAAACGTATTTAACGTAAAATACATTTAAAAATTTGTAACGATCATAAAATATCAGAGTTGCAACTCAGTCCTATAACTGATAACGTTTGTGCCAATTTGCGCGGAAGATAGCCGAAGTGGGTTCTGTGTAACAACCAAACCGTCGTAACCTCAGGCATTTATACAAAACTCAAATTTTCACTCTCTCGTGTTGGTAGATATTCAGAAATGGTATTTTATCATACTTTTATTAACTTGTTTTCTTTTCTGTTTTTGTCTGTTCTGTTACAACGATCTAGAAGACTTAACACAGCTTATAGACCTAGCTTAGAACTGTATGATAATTCAATGTACTACGGATTACTGAGGAAACAACATAAAAAAAGGATTATATATATATATATATATATTTACATTTATAAACATACATATATAGAGAGAGAGCTGTATCTTTTTCTTCTAATTTTCACAACACAAGAAAGCAGAAATTAATATTTAAATAAAAAACATATATGGACTAGGACCTACCAAGTTTATAAACAGGACTAAAAAGTATATAAAATAATTGCGCGTATGAAAGTACTTTTAAGATTTATACGGAAAAACGTGCGGTTTATGCAACAGATAAAAGTAAGAAGTGTAGAGAGTAGCTGTCGTTCAGAAAACGCCCTCAGTAGTTCTTTGCAGTGCAATAAAATTGTTTCTGACTTAGGCGAACTATGCATAAACTATCTCTTGCATGCCCCCCAAGATTTTCGTTTAAGTCTTGCAAGAAGTATTTTCGTAGGGTAATTATTTTATACTTTTGAGTAAGTTTTAAAAACGTGGTGTATTCAAAATTTCTTATATTTAAATTATCTTTTAATTTTTTTATTTGTGGCTGGACCATGTCCTCTGGACGGTATTATTGAATGAAACACCGTTTCATAGCAAATACATGCTACATATTAATTTAGAAAAATATTTATCTCAATCCCGTTTCGTAAATTAATGCTTTCAAAGATATGAAGTGAATGTTCATCAAAATACTCCACTCACGTTCAAACATGCTATTTTCACAAATCGGACATATTTAATAAAGAACAACTGTGTATTGCTATACTGCCACTACAAGAATACAAATGCATTCAAAAATGTTTTTAATATTTAAAAAAAAGGTAACCTGTACTGTTATAAGATACACACTAAGTACGTAAGTTACAAACTATCAATATATTCTGTTCATAAAGAAAAATATTTATTTAACTGCGGTAGTTGTAGGACAGAACCGAGCCAGAGAATTTTCGGCAAGGGTTGGGTTTTCTTATTCGAGTTGCGGGGCCTAATAGTTTGCATTTATGTAAAAATTTCGTGACATTTATAACTATAAAGCTTTCATACCTGCATCACTCATTTATTTGGAACTTTAGCTATGACTGTTTGCTCAACACCACCAATGAACTGCCTTTCAGCAATAAACAAATAAACGAGTAAATAAGTAAGCAAGTAAATCAATACGTAATTAAATAAACAATTACAAATATCCTAAATAAGTAAATAAGTAAGCAATTAGTAAGTAACTGCACACTTTCTGTAACCAACAATGTAACATGGTTACAAAGTTATACTGAATTAATGAGTCTGCTTTTACTACGTTTTCATGCTGTCCTAAATGCCTGAATGAAGCTACGTGAAACAATTTCGGTTTGTGACATGTTTAATAATGGCTATCTTCGATACGGATTCTTTGCAATTAATTATATACGCTGCGAGAAGGTTATTGTATAAAGGGGGTATGCAATGTGGGTAAACTGTGTGCGTGTACCGTATTCTTTCAATGATCATAATAACTGTTTTTAAATTTGTCGCTGTTTTTGTTTACCCATAAAATTAATAATGTTAGTGTTTTCGTTAAAATAACTACTCGTATTTGTCGGTATTAATTCTATGTGTTTCTTCAAAGACATACGACGTTTTTTTTTTTTTTGTGGTAATTGTGTACATTTCCACACGGTGTGGGGTTGGCTTAAAAGCGAAGTCTACACGCGCAGGGTGGACACAAGAGAGGAACTTCTCGCTCGTATTTACCATGTTTGTGCTCAAGTAAAGCAATGTACTAATGAGCTCAGATCAGCAACACAGCAGCTGTCTATCAAAGCAGCAAAATGCATTGAAGTTGGTGGTGAAGTGATTGAACATGTTTTGTGAAGAAAGGTACAAAATTAAACAAAACATACGATACCAGTATCGTGATTTACCGTCATCTGCACTTATCCCGTTCATTGTTGTTTTCATTCGGTTTCTCTGAAACGGTTAAGAAAAGGGCATATGTTTATTAGAAACGTTTTGTTCAGAATCACCAGTACTATCTCCCCTCACTGCATGTACCTTTCCTTCCGACTCATCCTGTATAGGTAGTAGACAACAGTTTCATGTGGCAGTGTAATGTAGACGTTGGTAATGTACATACGTATTTAAAAATAAATGAAACGACAACATTTGTATTTAGCTAACATACAGCGTAATGCAAACCACCTGAAAAATGCATTAAAATGATTACTTTATCGTTAACTTCTATTGCTGCAAAAAATTAATTCGAAGTATCACATTTACTGTTAACTGTGAAACTGTGGTAGGCCTAACAGGTAGTTGAAGATATCAGCAGTTTTAAAGAGTGGAGGGTGTTGACGAAGAGTTTCTTGCTGCTACAGAGTCCACAAGTTTCAAAGATGCAACCGTTGGCTGCTGGCGTACAGGTGATGCCACAGAGAGAGACCGGAGGACAGAAGTTCCCGAGAAGTGCGTTCCCTCGACAGGAGGTAAATACTTCCATTAAAGTAGGTGAAACTGACGCTGTATATTGGAGTCTGGATATAATTATAATGTAGTGGATGGCAATCATGATATCGTGGTTACTATACGATGAGCATGAAGGGTGCGATGTATGGCAAGAAAGAGTAACACCAACTAAGTGGCGCTCTTTGAGGTTAGACTCGTAGGTCCCCGTCGTTCCTGAAAGATGATGAGGAACACCGAACAGTGGTGGAATCAAGATACTGGCTTGAGGTTATTTTACAGTGTTTCCCACATTCTAGAACAAATTATTCAAATAGTTTGTAACTAATTGCTTTTGTAAAAATGTCATCGCTATACGCAGCCAAACCATGTACACATTCGTAGACTAGTGACACTTTTGCAAATTGATGCGTATATTAGTCACACAAATAATTTAATAGATTTTTACTTATTATGTAGCGAATTCGCTGTAAAATAAGTAAAATTTTTGCTATGAAAATATATTAAAAAGGTAACTCGGGGCAAATGCCAGCTAGGACCGGTTTCTGTACGTTCCTTTAATTTATGTTTAATATTTTATATAAAGAAGCTTATATCTCACTAATAACACAAATTTACAACGAAAGTAGTATCTTAGCGAAGTATTTTTCCACATTTATTCAGAAATTATGACTTTAAAATTCCTTAGTGTTACATATTCCCCCGAATTACGTCGTGTTATTGTTTAAACTGTAGATATTGTTGTCAGATGCAGAAAGTAACCTCGCCAAGGGTCAAATTTAGGACACTTCTTAGTAGGAGGCCAGTATATGCAGCCGTTGCCACCCTTCATCCATCCTGTAACTTCTTATAGCTAGAGATCGGAAAAATGAGTGTGTTCACTGACCTGTAGGCTAGTCTGCAAGAATATGTGTGAACTGAAGCAGACAACAGATGCTCATTAGCTGCTTGCGGTTAAAGTGATATAGGTGTGCATTAGTTGCTGCAGTTCCATTATTGGCTCAGAGACTTCCAGGAGGTGGCGTTGTGGCAATAAGTCAAAGGCCAATTGCAAAGTGACGGATACTTACAGTTGATGGAATTTAAGTTTTTGCCCGAATGAAAACGCAAATTTTTCATGTCTCTACTTGTAGCCTATTACCTCGCATTTATGGCCGGCCACTGGCAAACAAATTGTTACATGGTGTTTCTGTGTTTCGCGGTAGGCGTCATCCAGTAAAGACAGACATTTCTTGTAGGATACTTATTTAACACTTCTCGGACGTTACGTCGAATCAGTAGATTCAGTTTACTGAACTGCCACTTTCTGCAAAATTAGACTTGGCAAGCGGTCGCACAATGAAGATAAGCTCTAGTTTAGCTTTCCTCGCGCTTCTCCAGCATCGAGTCACAGAAAACTACAGACTGGGGGAAAAACATGATTTAAACCGTTTCATATAATTTCGTTTCTTGACTTTACGTTTGGTGGCTTACCAAATCAGTAGTTACGTTTTAAAACGCAATTTACCACACTTCAGCCTGCGTCCTAGTTTCACTACGTTTTGTCGGTATAAGTGAATTTAAATTTCAATGTACTGTATATATATATATATATATATATATATATATATATATATATATATATATATATATATATATAAACTGTATGGTAATAATGTGCTTCAACGTGAACACGTTGCTATTGGCTGTTCACTATAAACTGAGTACTTAACAAATTTTGTAATTAATTAAAAATATGTTTTATTGGGGCAATATATGTTAATTTTTTGAGTATGTTGAAACGTTTACACTGTTTTTAGTTACATGGAAGTTTTCGTATAAAAATAGTAAAGATAACTGCAAAACACTCGAAAGAAAACTTTATGCTGTGCTCACATTATCGTGAACGGCCTATAACAAAACTTATATCAGTTTTGGGGCACGCAGACATCCATACATATTAACAGAGGCGTAGGAACGTTTCTAGATTGGAAATGGGATACATTTTGAAACATATTATCCCTCTAATAAAGTTAGTGGTACTGGGGTCCTCCTACGGGGAAATTCGGGTTTCAAGTAGTAAAATGGCGCAATTAAATGTTTTTCGTATCTAAACACGTTAAATATTCAACTAGTTTGAATAGTGAATTTGGTGGCCAGGCTCACAAAAATTAATTTGTATATATACATACAAAACTGAAATATTGCACACTGTAATGAAAGCAATTATGTCCATAAATGATGCGTAACCAAAATATAATATTTGAACATCCTCCGCATTCCTCAGACTTAGGGAGATCGACTCTTGAGCTGACGGTTGCTTCGGAGTTGAAACAAATAAATCCGAAACGATCATAGGAAAAAATATTTTTAAGCCTTGTTGGTGAAAGTTGTTTACTGCAATTCTCGAATAATCAGAGAGAACTGCAGCTCAATAACACAATGTTGCCACGTGTTCCAGATGTGCTTGCCAGATTGATTGTTGATAAGACTACTAGTGTAATTTTATAAAGTATTTCGATATGTACCTTAATTTAGCAAACGCAAGGACAAACAACAAAATTTATAGATCCTCAGCAAAAATTATACAAACAACATGGAATTAAACATAAATAAACTTGTATAATATCCCTACATGAAAGGCGTATAAAGATAAAGCTAGAGATACAATAAGCCATCAAAGCCGTCCACCTCTCGTTTGGCCTTCCGTTAATCATGTGATCAACAATCAATCAGTAGCCTTCAAGAATGTTATGCATCCTTCAATCAAATCTTCCGTAAACTATAACTTTTGACGGACGCGTGAGAAAGTATACAAAGCCTTATTAATTCGTTATTAGTGTTAACAGTCACCTTTCAATACATTTAGAAAGTTATGCATTTTATCTATATATCATTGTTTTCTAGGCTAAGCGATTATATTGCTTTAAATAACTTTATTTACGTCAGTTATCATATTAATTTCTATTTAATTAATATATGATACAGTCAGCAAAGTAATAATGAATCAAGTGTTCTTTATTTTCATAGTGATTGGATTTGTTTTAACGAAATTCAGGCTCACTAAATTTTTTCTAACTATTAAATTACTCATGCTACGGTTATACAATACACAATTATTATATATTTAATATTCTATATAAATTTTTAAGATACAATTTTTGTCAACTACTCATTTTTCGGCTGACTCAGAAACTAACTTATTAGTATTGATTAACGTACGACACGTTAAAATACTTCATAAATTTCATACCTGCATTACATAAAACATGTTACATTTTACAACATGCTGATCAGAAGACTGCTATTAAACTCCATATTCATTTTCACATACTTCAATCGAGTTTTTCTTTTCCTCTTGACGCAAACGGCTTATTACAAATGAAACTATCGGTTAATGTCTTCTTAGTCATTTTGTGTATTTTATTTTAACACTGCACACATAATATAAAATATAACAGATTCCGCCCTGTTAAACACAAAGTACTACATAAACAACAACCTAGCTGCTGAACAATAAGCCATTCATTGAACTTAAAAGCATATTCCAGTATCTTTGCAAAGATGAATATAGCCAAGCAGTCACGGAGAAGAAGGAACCCTTGAAGAAGGAGGAAGCTTGCCTGATCCTGGTCAATATTGCAAACAGATACCTGAAAATTTTAAATTTAAAAAAGTGTCTGCTGGGGGTCCAGTAGGACTGTTACCAAAACAACGTATAGTATCAGTAGGCTTAGATCACATATTTACTACTCAAACTTATACCGTTAAGCAAGTATGTTTTATAATATTTAGAGTAAAATTTATATATAATTAGATTAAAACATTCCTCTTGCTATGTTATATTTTTTTTATTTCATGTGTTTATGTTAACGTATATGCACTAACACTTACGGGGTACAAAGTATATATTTTTAACTCATTATTAATTTGGGGGAGGGGTTTCATATTCAGTAAATGGTTGCTCTCTGCTGCTGACTTAGGTGAAAGTGACTGGGGGTCAGTATCTCGAAGACTCATTACTGGGAATCAGAGTGAATCATAGCTCTGACTTATTACAATTCATTCGCGGTTGTTGTGTTGAATATCTCTTGTCACTTTGAACAAAAAACTCAAAATTTATTGCCATATTGAGACTAGTTTGGTAATCCTGATATGTCCTCAAGTTTCAAACTTGTTTATTTTACTATCATTATCCTTTTTATTCTTGTTGGGCTTTAAATTTCATCGACAGCGAGGTCATTTGAAACGGCGGAAACACACACAACTTTACACAAGGACATGAGCTCGAAACAATGGAAAACAAAAATCACGAAGGCTGGAGCTGGGATTCGTAGCCGGGCTCTACAGAATGCGGTTCCAACGTGTTACCATTGTGACATCTCACTCGGAGTGTAAAATATTTTGTCTGGTGCTGACATAAATTGCTACACCTCTCGCAATTTTCTTCTGACTTTTCCATGTTGTCATTCCACAATAATTAGTCACAGGCATGAAAACTTTTTTCATAGAATCACATGCTTATGTTCTTTGAAAAACCACACTCTACCAGCTAATCCCTTGTAGGTCAACTTACATACAAACATTTGAGACACAATGTGAGGTGCAAGTTTCGAAATTTTTGTAATGACAAACTTCCGTTTAATAATAAGTACCGGTATGTGAACTGCGCTTATTTCGCCTCAATGAAATAACCAGAACTGTATTAAAGTGCTAGAGGTTATTTAGCTCAAACGTCCGCACTCTGTTGATATTCCAAAACACAGTAGAACGTACTTCAGCAGACATTAGGATTCAATTTATCACAACAGCTATTTGTGTGATGCATCAGATTTTAGGAGAAGCTGATTGTAACATAAACTGACCGACATTTTGATAGTACACAGTGTTGACGGAGGGTTTAAAACATTCTTGGTTTAGTAGTCTGACTAACTTCTTGGAAGATAAAAATGCCTGTAGGCTACTACAAGTTTCGACATGTAATTAGTTCTACGGTATAACACCAAAAGTGAAAGACAACTTTATGTCAGACACTTGTTTAAAATAACAGACTTACGATTATTTGAGGTTATAATGATAAGTATTTCAAACAATTAGATTAATTTGGCAAGATGTGTGTTTGCGATGCATGTGAGTAAATAATATGTAAATTCAAAATTATTTGGTCTACATTTTGATGTGGTATTGTCGCATGAAAATAATAATATATTAAACCTTTAAACCGTTCTCTAAACTATCGATACCTACCTTAACAAATTAAAATTTTCCGAATATTTCTATAGCAGATTATCTGGAAAATGAGTGTGTACTAAAAATGAAATTCCACACTACAAATATTTGTAAATACTTAAAATATCTGTGAGTGAGAGTAACTCAGTAACTTAATACATAAATAACATAAGAACACATTGTTAAAATGAATTTCCATTTATCTTGGTGTACGCGATTGATCTCAACTTGCTTCTCCTTCAAATGACACTATTCTACTGTGCAGCATGTTTAATACGTCACGTGTATTACGCTAATAAAATGAGAGATAGTTGGGAAAAAAGGGGTCTTAAATTTGTTAGCTGCTATTAAAATCTGTCTCATCGCTGTCATAACGGGACGTCATGACAGAAAATTTAGCTTTACGATGAACTATCAAAACTAACTGAAATTTTAAGTAAAAATTTATTACAGAGCGCGCATATGAATATGCTTGGAGCCCTGATTGGTGCATTGATTAGAGCGTTCATCTCCCACCATTACGATCTGGGTTTGATTATCGCCGGTGTCGATCCACGGATTTTCGTTGGTCGGTGGGCTTTCTTGGGGTAGCCTACTCCTGTTTTATCCGCTCTTCGTATTCTGTCGCCTCTCCTTCTTCATGCCGTACTTCAGTGTTTGATAGACGCCTACGGGTGCCTAGAAGTCTGCTGTCAGGGTGTGATGCCGTGCCCTCGGGCAACCACTTCATACTCTATCAGTTGGACAGTTTTATGCATCAACTACACACATATATTTTTGTTCAGCTTTGAAAACTTCTTTAAAACGTATTTTAGTCCATATACCATATTGTCCCAAATATTGGTTTTATAAGACTAACATTTTTGTAAGACTGTTTCAAAACTGAGAATATTTAAACATCTTTTACTCTAAATTAACCACGATTGGCACATAGCTGCTTGATAAATAATACCGTAATATTGATTTCATAATAATGGGACATGCCTTTATTTTGATACACATACTCGTGCAAGGTGTTGGCAAGGTTCACTAATACAAACTACAGTTAGAGTCGGTATAATATAACGGCATGAGGGTTTGATGATTTTCCACACGCAAGAACACACACAAACACACACACAAACTCACTCATAGATTTACATATTAATTTTCACGCAACACTCTTGGTGTGCTTGACGCTTCCCCCTCCAAGTCTATTCAGGGTGTTACAAACAGAAGCTCTCTGATTTCTTCGTACGTAACATGGTGACAGCGGAGTGTTACCATTCATTATATATATTTTTAGCAGTACCAGTGTTGTCGATACTGCCTCAGTACATACCACCTTAAAGAAATAAAATCACTAGTAGTTGTTTCAGATACATTTTCTCTGTAATGTTTTAGCCTTAGACATTAAAATTGTTCTTTTTTTTTTTTTTTTTAATTTGTTTACAATCAGGCGCATCGTCAACTTAACCTCAAAACTGTAAGATTCAAACAATTACATTAGAAATCATTAATATCAAACAAATTGTATTATGAAACAGGCAACCAGGCAATGACGAAAAATTTTATTAATCTAAAATCGCATCGACGACATGAAGCATAAAGCGCTGAATTCTCACGGAGTGACAATAAATCATTACCTACGTAAACACGTATTTACTGCACTAAACAATCACAGAGGTAAAATTTATAAAAATGTTGCGAGATGTATTACATTTCCAAGTGCTTTGTGTAAGCCATTTGTTTCTGTACGTAATTTGAGATAGCTGCTAATGGAAAAAAATAATCGCATAGTATACAGCTCAGATGAAAAGTCTTAAGTGGAGATATTTATCATATTAAGTATGGTCATTCTGTATTGTACATCTTATTTCATACACAATATGTTAAATTAATTATTTTATTTGTGAATTACGAATACGGTAACTTTCTAAGTTAACATATGACGGCAACACAGAATGTCCAGAAATGGCGTATAATAAGCACGCCACTCGAATCCTGCGTTAAATTACAAAACAAAATGTTAGTGGTCAAATGTTGTACGATGACATTTTACGTGCACAACGTGGCAACGTAGCACGGAGCAAGTTCCCGCTTGCACTCCATATATCTTACTACCACTGTTCTGGCCATCATATTATGGGGACAGGTTCAAATTCCGAGCAGTCCAAGCATGATTCTACGTTTACTTGACGTAATATATATAAAATAGTAACTGTACGTTGAGCCCAAAGAGCGGACTTACTCAGTGCTATGTTGCCACAGTGTGCATATTAAATGTCATACAACATTTTGCCCCTGACATTTTCGTCTCCAATTTAGCCCATGATTCACGTGGTGTGCTTATACGGCTGTTTCTGGTCATCCTATATAATAGTAATAACAAATTAAGGAAACTTAAATTTTCTTCGTGAACAGTAAAACTTAGTTTAATGACTGTATTGATGATTTATACATTCAAACTTGTTGATAGTGATCCTTACTTCATACTCTCTATCTCTGCAGTAGACAACGTGTCTCGAAATCAGCAAAACAAATGGCTCAACGTGGCAGCTTTCTAAATATTACTGTGCGTAAACTGCTATTCTCTAAGACTAGACTCAAGGGACCGCGGTGACCGAGGTGTCAGACCTCCTATCTTCCACCAAGGCGATCCGGGTTTGATTCCCGGTGGGGTCGGTCCCCGGATTTTCGCATGTGGGAATCGTGCCGGACGATGCCGCCGGTAGACGGGTTTTCTCGGGGATCTCCCGTCTCTCGCCCCTTCATTCCGGTGCTGCTCCATACTCACCTCATGTCACCCCCCACCAGTGCTAAAAACCTCTATGTTAAACGCTGACCAAAATATTATCACTCACTCACTAGACTCAAGTTCGCGTGGCTAATGAGGAAATTGGTATAGTAGTTTTATTGGGTCATATACATCATACTGAAGTCATTGATTGTGCTTATAGAAGCATCATGTTTCTGGCTGGGGTACAATATGATGTATGACTGTCTGCTTCTCAGGATGCTCCAGAGAGACATGTTGAATCCAGGCAAGCCGCTGCTCCACAGATGGCTGCATCTCCGCGATCTACTGCCCGCGAGTTTAGAGATCAGGCACAGGTGACTTTCTTCATAGATATGCTTGTACATCAGTAGATGCGGCACTATTATACTGCCAGGGCAGTTTTTACAACTCATTAGACGCCGCGGCTAAATGTTTTATCTTACACTCTGTTTAAATTATAAGAGATACTCTACGGCTGTTTTAGAATTAGTAGGATTGGTGTATCTTTGAACCCTTAAGACTTCAGACAAAGTAATGCATCCATCGCTGTCAAGGGTGCACCGTACAAATTCTTGATGCAAACAAATGACTGTTGCGAGTTTGCATGGATGTGTAACATGCATCCTTGAGCTAAAGATGTATGGAAGGGTGCATCTTCGATACTCAGACTTCATACACAAATGAAATTGCCGCGTCCTTAATAATGCATTTTTCAAGAATGCAAGGCGGCGAAGGATCTTTCAGGGCACTATTCAGAAACGACCCACACCTTCAGTAGCAATGGAAAGATTTTCTTTAATATTTTTTCCTGCTGCATTGTATAATATTCAGAATTGTTTGTCCAACTTAATGAACGAATGTGTTTAAACAATTTCCTTAAATAGCCGTCAGTCTTAACTGTACACAAAATACCGTGGAGTTAAATTTTCTAACATAATTTTAAAAACGGTATTTATATTAAGAAAGAGGAAATTAGGCATGTTCCTTAAATAATTCAGAAAGTACAGAGAGTGTTCCTTACAGATGTTATGTTTATGAATTTTAATATACATTTAAATATTAAAATTACAGCATCTTTAAATTCAGATTTTCTTTAGCTAGAAACTATTTACTCTTCTTAACCCAAACAATACATTTCTTCGTAAAAAACATTGCCTATAATCCCTATAATTGTGCGACATTTTATTTACCCCACTTCTATATTTCAATACGCATTCTCTGTAGCATAACGTCTCTGGAAACAGACAAACCCTGTTTTGTTGCAGTGCAGCTAACGAGTCCTTTAAGTTAATATTTTCTCAGAAGATTTCTGTTAAATTTGTTGTAGGTGTTTGCATTTTTTTTTACCTGACTGATTAATGCGTGGATAGCCAACAGTTTTCTTTCCTACCTCGATGTGACACACAAATGTTCTAACTGCACTTACGTAAATGTCACTGTGCATGCAGATAACATGTTTGGAGGGAGAATAGGGAGGCAAATATCCAGTCATGAATGTCCATACATTCAGCTTTCAGCTGCCCTTACAGATGTACCGATCACAATGATAAAATATCGTTCTACTGTGAAAACACTTTCTATAAGAGGTTTCCTTCTCCGAACCATCTCCAAGGCTTTCAGCTCAAAAGAAATATGTTGACATGAAAATATTTAATCACATAAGGTTAAATTTGATGAATGTAATTATAATTGCATACGTTATTCTAACATTCGCTAGCATTTTTTAAAAGTATGATATGCTGAGTTTATAAAATATGTGTTCTTTTCAAACATAGTCATAAAAATTAGCGTTAGGAAGAAAAACTATGGTTGCAACAACATAAAACCAATTTTAAAAAATTATACCACATTTAAATTATTAGTTTTGTGTCCTGATAGTTTTAAGTTTTAAGGAGGTTGCATTATGATTTGAACTAATGTAAGAAGAAAAGGAGTTATATATATATATTTTTTTTTATTTATAAATTTATGGTGGGTCGCTAATCTCTCAATTTCGCCAGGGAGCGACGCGGCAAGCTCTATGGTATAAGGAGCTACAACTTATGATGTGCGATACTTTGGTAGAGTATAGCATGCATCTCGCAGAACTGTTCCAGTTATGGTTAAAAACACTGCCGGACACCCTTGACATGCCTCAATAGAACAGGTGTGTGATCAGTTGAAAGACCAGCTGCTGCCGTGCACAGTGTTGGAGTAAGGAATACGCCTTTCAGTAGTTTTGGGACAATCTGCTTTAGGACAATTCCAGACCGTGATGCAGTGTGTATCGCAGATATTCTGTTGCTTATATTTGTGTACATGTGTATTATTAATCTGCATCGTTTACTTTGTAAACTTTCATAAGTACATGGAGATCTTTGGGTGCACTATTTATTGTTCAGTAGTACAGTAGCCTAAACATTGCCAAAACGTTGCTGTCAAAACGGCAATACAGGTACCAGCCCATACTGAATCATAATTTTTTTACCTCTTGCACACTGTCAAATCAAAGAAAGTATCCACGATAGTATAACAAAACTTATCTGTCATATGTTTCTTAAGTATAAATTAATTAATGTTAATTCAAATAAAAATTGAAAAAATTCTAAAGGGGAACGGTGCACAGAAAAAAAAGTTAAACTCACCATGGTGCCTTTTAGAGTCGCCACTTCGCTTGCCTGCATAAAGTTACGAGTCCTGACAACAAAATTGGAGTTACAGCTGCATTCATGAGGAGTTTGTGAGAACGTCGATGTTCAGGCACACTTTCAGATCGCCCGTTCGTTAGCGTGTTTTATGATATATGGTTATGGATGAGGAAGAGAATGAAAATGTAAGCTTAACTTAATGACTTGTAGCGTTCATATCACTGATTTTACCAATCATTATTGTTGCCTACAGTGAAACAATGTTTTGTATTTATATGAAATCTTGACACAAACATCCTTTCACTCTTGGCAACTTCTGGTTGGTAAAATCAATAATATAAATACTTTAAGTCATTAAGTGAAGCTTTTATTTTCAATCTCTTTCTCATTGATAACTGGATGACATAAAACAATTGCACACGAAAGTGCGTTCTAAAAGTATGCGTAAACGACTAGAAGTTCTCACAAACATCTCGTAAATGCAGTTGCAACTACTAATTTTGTTGTCACGGCACGTATCTTCATTCAGGTACTCACAGTGACCCCTCTAGAAGACATCATGTGCAGTTTAACAAATTTTCAGTTTTCCGAGCACCAATCCTCTGAATTTATACCTACGATAATATCTTGAGTTAATCCACGATAATTATAAAGTTGGGTTCATAATTTATAACAAACCAGTAAGCACAAGAACTAACCTATATGTTTTTTTTAAACTTACCTATTCACAACTGCAAGAAATTGGTCATTTGCATAGAGACGCTGACATAATAAATGCTAATATTTCATTTCTTGTGCTTACGCATAGGACAACCACCAATCACAGCAAAGAATTTTATTCATGTCTGCCATGTTGGTTTAACCAGTAACAATACAGAAGAATAAAACAAAGCTAGAATAAGAAATTTTAATTTTAAGAACTTTGTTTCTATATTGTAAAGTGTGTTTTACTCTGTGCATTTTGTTAGGACTTTTTTCTAAATGTCCAATTATCTACAAATACGGCTCCACTTCAAGTAAGTTTCATTCCCCTTCAGTAGTTTTCGATACAGCAACGAATATTTCATATTCATCGAAAAAATGCCATTGGTTAAACATTACAGTAAAAATCCAAATATGAAATAATTTTGCACAAGGTTTCTGGTCGTGCCAGTTTCAACTGTTATATGTCCTGTGCTTATGTTTCTTAATTGTGAACCAACCTTAAGAGTTGATATAATTCGATGTGGAAATGTAATAATACAGTGAATAATGTGTTTTGCTACAGAATCAAAGACTGCACTGTTGCCCACCCTGCAGTGCTAGGGTCCCTGCTGCCGCCCACGCTCGGGTTGACGAACACAGAGTAGAGCAGCCTCGAGATGTGGTACGTATAAAAACGGCTGCATCTTATCTCTTCACCAATACAGCTTGGGAGAGTACCTCGTCCTAGTTAAAGAACATTTTCATGTCATTTGGCTCAGCTACTGAGACAATTTTTAAAGCAAATGATGGATAAGCAGGAGAGCGAAAGTGTACACGAAACAGGCACCCATAGAAAAAATTCACATCTCTTGACTAAAAATAATTACATAACTTACTAGTTTAATTAGTGACTGCAGTGATCCAGGGTCTCGCCTCAAACCTAGGTGTTCCGGGTTCGATCCCAGGTGGGTTTGATCCCAGATTTTTCGCATGTGAGAAACGTGGCGGATATTGTCGTTGGCCGGCGTTTTTTGGGGGAACTCCCGTTTCCCACACCTTTCTTATTCCGTCAACTACTTCATACTTATCTCACCTCATAAATTCCTCGGGCCGAACAGGCATGTCTCACTAGTTGAGCAGCTGGCCCAACCTATACTCCGGCCCTCTCCCGTACACTATGTGACCCTACCCGAAGGCGTAATCATTTAGTTGATTTTTCAATAATTCAATTAAATTACGGGTAACGGACAAACGATTAACTTCACGATAATTATTCCTAATTAATATGTAGTAGTAACTGATTCATACCGATGTACAGGATGTTCGGGAATGAATGGTCATAAATCACATGGGCGGTAGACAACGTGAAAAGAAACATTATTTGTTGGAGAAATAGTTCCCTGCAAAGGTTCAGGGACAAACACAAGTGCGCAAATTTGGACAGCGCGCGCTCCAAGGCGCCAGTCCAGTGGCTGAGAGGGTGAACGATAGCAGCCAAATTAAAAACAAAATAACACGCCTAATGCGGGTGGCAGGTGGTGCAGAGTAAGTGGGTCAAACAAGGCACATCTTTACTTCAGATGTTCGAAATTCCGCCCTCTTACCTCAACGCAGACGTTGCTCGCCGAAGCATGTTGTCTCACATTCTTTGAGACATTTGTGGTGACTCACGCAGCTGCTAGCAAGCCGCTGTAATACGCTGTTGTAAGTTCTGTCTCAACCGACTTGGCTCTTAATGTAGCCCCACAGAAAATAATCGAAAGAGTTTAGGTACGGTGAACGAATGTACGGGCGACGCAACCATAGGGTCCTAGGGGTGGGGGGACACGCCCCCCCCCCCAATAACACGTCTTTTCATTTCGTCTCCTCCAATATATACATGTTATTTCTTAAATTATATTACAAACACTTTACCACGAGTTATGTATAGTTTCACAATTAAATTTTTGTCTTCTGCAATTCGTAAGACAGAAATTCACAAGTTAACTTTTAATTTTAAATGGTATTTTTTGCAACTCCCCTTCATGACACCCTCTCGTTGAGTGGAACTTATGTGGCAAGCGTTTCATGTTAACTTTCTGAGCAATGCATGCAAAGAAACATGAAAGGTCCTCTTTTCGAAAATCGTTAGAATTCATCGTTTACAAGAATTAAATCTTAAAAATAACCATATGCTGCAGTGGCATTGTTAGCACACGAATTTCCGTGGCAAAGAAATTCACACATGAACCATACCAATGATGGTGTGTGATAGGCATACCAGTGTATGTAGTTGCTTGAAAGTGTGTTGAGGTTTACTTGTTTGAAATATATGGTTCTAAAGAACTGTAGCACAGTGTGATTGTGTTTTTCAAAGTGCAAAATGAATTTACAAGCATGCTGTGTGCAATTACATTGCGAGTGTAGCAGTTTTTGCCGACATGCTAGGTATTGTATTGTTGGCACAAACACACTATAATGCATTTTATAGAAAATTGTATATTATAGTCACTTGTAAAAATAAGACTTTTTATGTTGATTAGGACGTACTGCTCAGAAAAGCACGCCACAAAAGTTCTAGTCAATAATAGGGTGACCACCCCTGTAATTTTCATGAAGGGAGTTTTAAAGAGCAGTTTCTGTATTTGGTCGAAGATCTCTGTAACACTTATCACACATTGCGTTGTAGGCAAAAATGTTACAGTGTAAATAGCCTATAACATCATTTTGATAAGGAATCATCTTTGAAAGTTTTTAACATTTGCTAAATAACAGCCTCTATATTGCGTTTCGCAGTACTATGAAACATACTAATTCTGAAATCACTGATATATTTTTGTCAATAACCTCGTTAACAAAGCCTGTGCTGTAATAACTTAAAACTGTAGATAAAACCCATTTGGTGCACATATTGGTGTATACAGTCCATTCGTGATAAAATTAGCTATTGAATTAAAACTTTGTGTAACATTTCACACACGAATGCTCGGTTATTTGCTTCCAGTAAAGTTAGGGGAGAATTAGGTAAGTAATTTTGTGTTGTAATGTACGTACTTACTAAGTGAACAGTGATGAAATTAGAGGTACACAGAAAATTGAGGTAAACGTTGCCGTTCAGTGGCTGGGGTAGGACATATGGCCCAATAAAACTATTGTGAACAATCCCTGCCCTCACAATTTTGAAACCGCCGCTTCGATGCGCGTTGCGTGTGGATTCTCGACACTCTACAAGTGGCTGTTTCTGACACCGTCACGTGTAAACTTTGCCTCGTCGCACAACACTGTTTCATTGAAGTAAGGGTTTTCAGTTTTTTGTGCGATAAACCTCTTGACAAAACGCAACTCGTTTTGGGAAGTCTGCTGGCTCCTACGCTGCACTGGTTGACGAAGGTAAGGATGCAACAGCTGTTCGTGAAAAACTTGCCACACAGGATGTTGTGACTAACGCCCATGTTGTGCGCTATGGTCCCAGTGCTGGTTGATGGGCGTTCGGCCACATGCTCGGCAGGACATGTTCCTCGAAACGTGGCGTTCTCACAGTTCGCGAGTCACCGACATGGAATCAGAGACTCCCAGTATCACGCAGGCTCTGGTCAATACGTATGAACTTCCTTCTGTCTGGTACACGTCTGTTAGGATAGCTGTCTTGGTAAATGCGGACTGCTTCTGCTGCATTTCCTCTTGCCTCACCATACACCAGGTGCATGCTAGTCATGTTTGCGAATGTCTATTGTGGCATGCTGTTAATGTTCCCAAAATCCGTTAACGCAATATCGCGAACATACAACTGTCATCCGTCAACTCTGCACTAGTCATACCAAACGGTACACATCAACGAACTACAAGCAAACATCAACTGTGCTGTACAGCGGTCTGTAGGTTGTTTCTGTCTGTAGGCACATGTGCGTGACCATCTCCCTTCATTATAACCTGATACTTCATTGCAGTGCAATGATGCACCATATCGGCCACTGGACTGGCGCCTTGGAGCGTGCACTATTCAAATTACTTTACATAACCGACAACAATACACATTTATATTTCGTATTTTACGCCAAATTGAAAAGTTGTGAGGAACAGACATGTATAATATATTAAATAGTTGGAATATGCGAATTACTTATAAAAAACATATGCAAAGTATGCCAGAAATAATATCTCTTTACACTTCAAATTAATTTATGTTTTTAATTCGCTACTAACACTACACTGTGACCAGTTAATTTCACTAGAAATGTTCTATAAGTTTAGGGCACGGTCGTAGAAGAACAGGTCTGGACACTCGCCTATCTAACAATGTATTTTGTTTGACCCCCTTGTTGTTAGGCTGTAGTTCATCAAGTTACCGAGAATACTGTACTTTTTGGCGCTGTTTTCCGGGCGGTCGGACTCAAACTCCGTCCACTTTTTTCCATTGTTAAACTTATAAAGTAAATAAGGATTGCTGGAGCCTTTTTTTAAATTTGTGAGCGAAGAAAGTATTTCATAAATAGATAAAAAAATACGTTTTGATAAATTGTTTATCTTAGCGGAAAGGAAGTGGGCGGAGTTTAGTCCGACCGCCGTAACATCAGCGCCAATAAAATACAATATTCTCGGTAACTTGGTGAACTACAGCCAAACAACAAGGGGGTCAAGTTTCCAGGCGAGTGTCCAGACCTGTTATTCTACGACCGTGGTTTAGGGTGCTGCCTACCCCAGAGTGTACACATACACAAAAATAAATGTACACATATATGTCATCATACAAAAATTACATTATTTCTTGTCGGTTGGCAATGTCGAACCACAATATTTTTTGTAGTGTAGTTTGTAATAGGACGAAACATTTTTTTTATAAAGTAAGGCCGCGGTTACACGGTGGCCTGAAATAAATAACCGTAAGAGGTTACACGTTCAGTGTATTGCTGACGAAGTGAACACGTTCGCGTGGTTACACGGTACTCGATTGTCGCTGTCAAAATCGATTGTGTTTTGTTACGGCAGTATATTGTTTTTAGGTTACGTTTGGTTTAACAGTTTAACTTATGTACAAAAGGTAAACAGAGGAAAGTAGCTGGAGACACGTCAAATTTACGTTATATTCTTTCATCTCACTTGTTTACATATTAAAAGTTGCGTCGGTCGCGATAAACATAACCTTTTGAAAGCTCTACTTACCCCGTCCCAAAGTTTGTAACATATGTTGGTGCAATGTGTTATGTGGTGACAAAAATTCTTCGTGACACAAAACATTTAAACCAATATTACACTTAATAGAACGTGGCAACGATTTTCGAAAAGTTACTTTTACCGCGAACGACCACGTGCCTGCTTCATGTATATAGTACTGGAAATGACATACGTTCTTTATCCGTTGTAAATATATTGAAGGGCTCATATTTTAATGTGAAATTTTTTTCTATTTTTACTTATACGTAGCCAGTAAAACATTTTAATAACTTAATTTCCGCTGCTGCAACATAACACGGGATTGTCAGACATCTTGTGCGCAATGCTTGTTGACGTTTGACGAGCCAATCACAGCAAGGCATAGAGATTGTTGTTTAGGCGAAGAACCTTACAACCTGTTCAGTTTGAACAGGAAGCAGCAACGATATGAACTACTCCAGACACCGTGTGACCACACGTACGGCTGAGCAAGTTTAATTTAAACTAGTTCCGAGGCCCGTGTAGCCGCTGCATAAGACATTGGCTTGGAGAACAATCGTTTGGCGTAAACTGTAGAAATATAGACAGATAACCTGTAGCATGTGTGCACTTCCAAGACTTAGATTTTTGTTAATATGGTCCCTCCATTTGGCCTCAATTTCAGTCGGTTTTGCTCATATGTGATCTATCTCCCTCGCTTGCTAGCTAAGTGTTCGTCATTTAAGTTGCATCAGTCATACACGATAGAAATTTTCAGTTGAGACACGAAGCTATTTCAGCTAAGCAGACATGATTTTCCATTTAACCGGGTGAAACGTAGATAACTGCAAAGTGAACTATGTTTGTGTTAAAAGACACAAGGATATGGTCAAGAGTTTACGGTGTAAAAGTGTCAGTGCATTATAGGGAATTTACATGAAAAAAAAAAAAACTTTCCTTGCATACCTCAATATCTCCAATATTTTATTACTTTAAATCCATTAGCTGAGCGTTATCTAGAATTAAAGGTCGTTTAATTCTATAATTCCTGCTAGCGACTTGAAACAGGGGGTGGCCATGCTGTATACTGCCCAAGCAAACACTTGAAGTCAGTGTATTTGTGCCCTTGTTGCTTGAACGTTATGCACGTGGTCACTGTAGACCATAACATTGTTTCTGCCATAAGAAACAATGTATTTTACTCGAAGTTTGAAGACCAATAGAGTTAAAATGATTTATCGAATAGCAAGATGTGTTGTGTTTATCGCAGTCTACGTTGTTTAGGGAACAAAATATTTAAATAATATTAAAAATCAGCTATATGCTTGTGTTTTGAAATACATTTCTGTGAGTACCGATATCGCCAACTGTTTATGCATGAACACCATTGTTAAATTAACATTTACACTAGTTTCTGCTATTTATTTAACATCTTGTGTGCAAATTTGTTCGTTTTGTTGCTGTAAGCAAGCAGTTGCACATTGTCAGTGACGTACATATGCGTAAATAAACAATATGTGACAGTTTTTTCATGTTCGCTAGGTTTATCTGCATAAACACGTAAATTACACTATGCTAATGTAAAACATTGCCTTTTTACTCATGAAATGTAACAGTAGCATATGTATTTCACGAACCTGTTCTCTCTTTACATCCGAATTCAACGCACGTAACAGTTTTCATTCAAATCTGTTCATTCTACAGTATCAATACCATACCTGGCGCTTACGAAAACCTTACTCGTTCAACTCGATGCTGTGTGTTGGGCTACAATAAAGCATTGTTTGCGCAAAACTGGTATATATACGTCGACTTCAAGCAAGTCCCAACATGTCATCTCCTGTATACTTTAACTCCATGATTTGAAAACTACTGTCCATCCCATGTAAGAATTCCGTGTTTTGACAGCCGATGTTACCAATATTTTTAACATGTGCCAAACACGTGGCGGAATAACATACCATTTAAAACAGGACGTGATCGTATGACCTGATCAACAAATCGGTTAACTTCCATCGCCGACATTGAAAATAGTGTGTATTATACATTAAAAATAAGTAAGCATTTTGGAGCAAACTTAATATAGCAGCACGGTTCCGTATCCAGCATTAGTAAGTTAACTATTTTATTCTATTCAAATCGCGTAATTTTATAACTAATTTACAAACAACCACACCGTTATCAGTCGACCTGTACAAAGGACGGCCATTTGTAAGTGTTTGAGCTTCTTGTGTGTTCGTGTGCGTTTGTGATTTTTCATGACAACGGGACATTAAAAAAAAACGTGTTTAGGAAGACGAGAACTTGTAGCAGCATGGCATGTCTACAAAAAAAACAGTCGCAAAGAAAGAAGCAGGTAACGCGTATAAAGAAAAGTGGTACAGAAAAAAAATTTTACATACCTTTTATTTTAACAGAATTTGTGGGCAAACACTTACGGTTCTTGTTTTAGTCCTATATGTAAACATGCATTTTCAAGGCGCCGACTCAATAAATTCTTTTTGTACGAAACAGTCCGTGCATTATGTTTTTTTTTTTTTTTTTTTTTAGCAAGTAAGTGGTTAATATCAAGTCCACGTGAGATTTTGTGCCTGTCTGCTGCAAAAACATAGGCCTACATATTACCAAAAGCTAAGGCCAGAAGACCTACGCCTATATATTTCCCGGTCATTAAAGTGTTTTTGCTATATAGTCTACAATAAATATGTCAACAAGTTTTTTTTTTTAAGTATTGTGAGTCGCATGACTATGATAACAATGCTATTTCGAAGGTAGGCCCTACCAGAAAAGGTAAGTTTCTTTGATAGTCTACTGCTTGAAACTTTCACTATGCCTATACGGCTTTATGATATGATAGTGCAGAACCAAATTGAAGGCAACATGAAAAATAATTGTAATAATGCTTGCATGAATTATTTTATTTATTATTTTAGTTTAAAGATGTTTGCTTACACTCTCATATGCTCTTGCAACTTCAGTTTGTTGTAACCAAATAAGCTACTATTATTTAATCTTTTTAAATGTAATGTATAAAAGAAAAAAACATAAGTTGCCCATGCATGTTTGTTTATTTTTGGTAATGACATTAAATGTTACAATTTTGACCATACCTAGGAAAATTTACAATAAATAATGTTAAATTTTTAATGATTATATTAAATTAACATCTTTAGAGTAGGCTATCCATTACTGTAATATGAAATAATATCATTAACATTCCTCACCTGACCCTAGTAAGATTAATGTACAGCTAGTATTGAAAATAATTTACGTGTCTGAGATCATAGAAAATAATCAGAAGGAAATTACTACACATAGAACTTTATTACAATCATAATATACCTTAGCTGTTGACATAACTGTCAGCTGAAAAGCACACGGTGGCGGAAAGATAAATAATGTTTTTGTTTACATTGTCCTACATTTTTATGATCTGTCAAATAATGGAATTCTTATACGGTATGACAGTAAGGGCATGCGACTAAAGTGCCTTCTTTAACAGGGTGAATTTGACATGCTATTGCTCCCAAAAGAGCATGTCAGCTTAGCTGACGATGTATGTGTTCTAAAAGTTATTTAATTATAAATGCAAAATTTTGCTTATTGCTTTACTATATTATTTAAATATTTATCTACAACTTTACTATACTTTTAATAAGCTATTAGTTTTTTGTATGTAAACTCTTTAACTGGAGTTGCGCAAACATATGAATGCAACTTATCCTGTTCAAACTTAAAGGAGTCCCGAGAATTGATGTATCCCATAAACATATCAGGATACATGGAGTTAATTTGAGATTTACAAATCAGAACTAAATTTAACACTTTTGACAATGTGTAGTTGGTCTACCAGTTATGAATTAAGTTTAGAATACGCGAGTCTTTCCGTACACGTGTGCCAAAGATGCATGACTAAACGAAAGTTCGTGTTACCAAAATAGACTTATTACATTAGATAACATATATGAAAATTTCATATGTAGAATATAATATTTCAACATCAATTTCGTGGAAGTACAAAGAACAAACGCTGAATTAAGTAGCAACCAAATAAATTTAAATATGAATGGCATGAAAACTGTATCTACGCGCAAACAAGGTATGTGGCAAATAATACTTGAATAAACAACGAGTGGCGTAGCAATCAAAATGACAACAAGCTCAATCAATATGCAGAAACCACTAGTCCTCAACTATTAGTAACATGAGTTGATAAATACTTAATAGAGGATTATTTAAACCATATCAAATGCGTTAATTTAGTTGTTAATTGAGTGTAATCTCGAGTTTTCGTGTCGAAGTAGCTTGTTGGCATAAAAAGAAACAACTTAATTTATGGGGCCCGTCGTCTTATGGTAAAAGTTCATGTTGTAGTACAATACTTAACAGTGCTCGTGTGTTTTATCCCGATGTAGGAAAATTTGCTTTTCAAGATCTAAATACACGAGATTATGATGTAATTGTTTTCGAGGAATTTGAACAACAGTACCATTGTGATTCGTTCATTAAAAGATTATGCGAAGGACGTGGTCTACAGAAATTTTCACCACCATGTTTTTATTTTGAATTTGTACCAGATATATTTTTTCTTATTTTAGACACAAAATGTTATTAAGTTTGCTTTAATATTTTTTTTATTTCATGTAGTTTTTCCGTAAGGTCTCGTTAAAGTTAAAATTTACATGTTAACTGTTTTAAGAACGACACTAAAACCAACTCACATACCAAACTTAAAAAAAAAAAATCACAATGGATAAAAATGTTGCAGACTACAATTTCCCGTACATAAAAAAAGAAGAAAAAATTTTGTTATCTAAATAAAAATGCTGAAATTTAAAATACAAATTTAAAAAATTCAATAATTTTTTAGAAGTACAAGAATGTTTTATTTTGTGGTTTATTATAGGTGAACCTGTAGCCTACATCTTTATTCCCTGTGAATTTTTTCAGTTTTGTACGTCAGTTGGTTTTAGCGTCGTCCTTAAAACAGTAACATGCACATTTTCATTTAAACGAGCCGGTATGTAAAAACTATGCGAGATAAAAAAAATTTATAATAGCAAAATTTAGTCATATTTTGTGCCTAAAATAAGGGAAAAAATATCTGGTACAAATATAAGAATGAAAACATTGTGATGAAAATTGCTGTAGACCGTGCTCGTAATGTATTTGAGAGAGTTAGGAAACATAATAAAGTATGTCAGTGGATATTATAGGCAGTTTATGGTAATGCAAACACATTCAAATATTATATTGTCAACAATAATAACAAACTTGTATTGTGGCTTCAGATGCTACATTTTGAGATCAGAGAAATATATTTACGATGTTCGTTTGTTACACAAGCATGTTTTTAGTAAAAAGTGATACAAACATGCAAATTTGCCGGAAGGAAAACATAACAAAGACTTCAAAATAACTTACTTTGACTTGAGCCTCCCAACGAGATTTTGGCACTGTTCAAACCTCTTTCCCCATATGCTTCTGAATAAAATTAAGTTATTTTAGCATTACATTACTGAATACATCAAAATGTTTGTAGTCAAACATAAAAAAGACAGTTATCTAAAAGACATAATAATAATAATAATAATAATAATAATAATAATAATAATAATGTTCCTTGCACTTATTTATGTGAAGGGCCAGAAAACGGCAATAACAAAGTGACAGTACTAAACGCCTAGTTTAAAATGGCAAACTGACAGTGCCACTTTCTTTCTAGTGCTGTCTTCTCGGTCCTAGTCCAAGTGCGACAACACTGTGTCACATACGGTGTTAAAGGACTTATCTCCGTGTTAACATGTATCACAAGTTTTCATCTGTTGTGTGTTCTCTATAGTTCAATATTAGCGAGAAAGCGATCGGTACGAATTTGTTTAATGATGTAGGTCTCAATGTAGTCAAGCAGTTGGCAACACAATTATATTGGTAGGACGTTGAAAATTGTTTTCTTAGGATAGATTGCCTACAATTCGCAGATGTAATAATGATTAAAGCAATACAGTGACTTTGTATTAAGTCACTTCATGGTACACTGATTGGGCTCACATCGCTGTAGCCATTTCCGGTGATTATACAGTTCTTCCTAACTAATATCCAAGGATGTACAATAGCGAACAGTTGTTTAAGGATACTCTAGTGTTGATGCATTGTTGGTGGTAGTGTAGTGTGTTTTGCCTGCAGCAGGACGTAGCTGGACCACGGGAGCGTGCAGTACAACCCGTGTCTCACGCCCCTCCAGCTCGCATGCACCCTGGACTACAGCGACAAGTAAGCTTGCGTCAACTATCACACTTATACATCTCTGCCGCCTAACCTTCCTTATTTGTTCTAGATGTAATCCTGGTTGGCCTGCCTGTATATTTAACCAGCCCTCGTATCAAACTTTCTTGTTATTTGCTGTTTTTTTTTGTATTGAAGAAAGAATTATGTAATAATCCAGTAAAACTAATACAAAATTGTAGCCAGTATTGTTTGCGAATGACTTAAGTCAAATATGTTTGTTGTTTACAAAGTTCTATGTTTACTGTTTTTGCTAAGATAATTGTTATTCCCAAAAATTTTTCTTGGTGTTGCTAATTAAAAAATCAAAACTTGCATTTCGTAGCATAACAAAACACTTATAATTGAATACATAAATTTGTATGATAGCTGAAATAAATAATGCCTAACATGAGGAAAGTAACTACTTGACCATAAATGATGATTGTAAATCTTGAAATTACTTTATACGATTACAAAATCTCATGGGTTAAAAACGGATGTTATTATTCCGCCTTATCAGTTTATTAAACAATTTTAAAATATTCGTGCATAAAGAAAAAATGTTTTGTATGATAATAAATAAAGTAATAAATACATATAATTTTCATAAACTTTATATATTTTCATCTCGTACGTGTTTACTGACGAAGCTTTTACTTAAGATGTGATTAGAACCATAATTTGAGTGTTTGAAGCACGGAAGCTTAAATTTTATACTGTACTATGATTCTCGCTGTTTAATTTTTTTCTGAGTCATTAAATATATCGGTGTGTTTTGGCTTTTTTATTCTCGGTGTTTATACTTACAAAAAATGCTATCGGAGTGGATGGTGCTCCTTTTGGAAGAAACATTTAAGCATCAGAAATACTTATAGAGATAATTCAATGCTGTAGGTACGTGCAAAACATGAAGCACAATTTGCTCCACCATAAGACAATTACATTTAACGCAATGCTGTTATGCGACACTGCAAATACGCTGCTTTACGAGCCGAAGGATCTCGTGGTTGGCTTTGATCATTGTGATCGGACAAATCTTAAACGGTGGCTTGTAAGATAAAAAAAATATGCTACTAATTTTTATACCAATCTAAATATGACAGAATATTAGATTTTTAAATGTAAAAAACTGTGCAGCTTAGTTTTTTTTACAGTAAGGAAGGTGATAATGACACCCATTTTTAGTGGTTATTATTTGGCATTTCCGTTGGTATATTCATAAATGCAACATTACAGTTCTTTATTTTAAATTACAGCTGTGTTACTATCGACAAACAAATATCTATTTAAGCTAGATCTTCAAAGATTGTTACTATCTTACGGACTGCGCTTAAACTATCGGACGAGCCATAGTTTTGGCATGATTTATAGTGGTATTAGTAATCAAAGCTTTCTCGCTAGAATTTATTTCCACAATTTACGTGAGCGTATAGCGGCAAATTAAGAATGAAATTGGTTTTCATATGAGCCATCGTATACAAATTGTTAATCCTTCTGACGATGAATGTATGTTAGAAGGATGAATGCATCTTCAAGATGCCCGTATTCGTTATCGAGACAAAATCGGTCAAAATCTTTCACATTTCTGGGATACCCAGGCCGAGGAACAACTAAACACATATTTTCTTGCAATATGTTGTTTACATGCATGAATTAGAAGAAACCAAACTATTTTGACTATACAAAGAAAATTGTATTTTAATCACAGAAACACTGGCAATAAATTGTTACATTGATTCTGCCCGATTCCATATCCTGCGAGGTTACGCGACATAAATGTGAGATCAAACGTTTCCTTTATTGAAATGTTGAGATGTTTAGTGCAGTGGCTTATAGTCCAAGTTTTGATCGTTCACGTTTTTACTGAAACACTTTGTATAACACCTTGTAAAATGACAGCAAATAATTATATTCACATATTTCGTATAAAACATTGTAATGTGTCAGGCAAGATAATTTGACTCACGAATTTCTGTATCTTTTGTTCTCCAGGAATTAAATTAACTTATTTTGTATCTGTATTTCAGCCAGATGTTGCCAGGTTTGCTCCAAGGACCACGGCTCCACTGCAAGAAGACAGAGTGAGTGCTTCAGATTTTAACAATTTTATCAATATCAAATGTTCTTACCTATTGATGAAATAGCCGTTTTGTGTACAATATTCTCGTTACTACGCGGTCCGACTTTCGAAACAGAGTTGGAACCTTTTCGAGATTCATAAGGAACCGCCACTGGTTTTCAACTATCAGCAACTTGAGCTGACGAATGCTTAATAGAGGATTGTATAAACCTTGTCAAATTAATTATTTGAGAAGATCTAAGGGGCAATTTCGGGTTATTATGTCATTGTCTTTCAGAGTGTTGAAAAACATGATACATAATTTCGGTGAGAGACTGTTCACAGTAAAGCGAGCACATTCGAAAATTATATAGTTAAGAATAAAAACAAAATTTGTTGTATTGTATCTGCAAACGTTGAATTTTTAGTATAGTGAAATATGTTCACTATGTTCGTTTATTACATAGGCGCGTTTTTCTAAGAAGCTGCTCAAATATACAAATGTGCCAATAAGAAAAAATAACCAAGTCTTTAAAAGGACTCACTTTTTCTTGAGTCTCCCATAGAAAACCTTGGTAGAAACCAAATCTTTTTCCCATTTATGAGAGTCAGTTTGTGAATAAATTCAATTCGTTTTAACTTATATGTCACTGAATACATCAAGAGATTACTGGTTAAACCTATCAAAAAGGCCAGTTCTTTAAAATGTAGTAGGATGGCAGCTGATTTCACCGGACAACGACCTTCCTTCCTACACGTATTTCTGTGAAAGACTAGAAGTTAGCAACGTCACAGAGCCAATACTAGATAGCGAGTTTACAGTAGCGCTTTCTTTCTAGCGCTGTCTTATCGTTCTTTGTCCAAGTACAACACTGTGTCATACGGTGTCATAGGAGGTGTTACCGTGTTAGCATGCAGTTCAAGTTTTCATCTGCTGTGGGTTCCCTATAGTGCAATGTTACCGAGAAAGTGATTAGTCTGGGGATGGTGTGTATGAGTGTTTGAGACTCATGAAACAGGAAATTGGAGTCGGTTTCTCGGCTCAAAGAGAAAAGTGTTATGAACCACCTTCACACAACCCTACAAGGCGAACGTTTTACAACTTGTCTCGGTTAAGTCAAGTGGTTAATTACTATGTTATACAGATAAAAATTTAAAATATATTTTGTTATAATACACTACCCACATTTCGCAGTTGTAACAGAAGCAAAACAGTTATTTTGTATTAAGTAACTCCAAGGTACACTAATTTTGCTCAAATCGGTGTAGCTATTTCCAGTGATTGTACAGTTCTTTCTAACTAATATCCGAGGATGTGAAATACCGAACACTTGTTCAAGGATACTCTAGTGTTGATGCATTGTTGGTGGAAGTGTACTGTGTTTTATCTGCAGCAGGACGTAGCTGGACTACGGGAGCGTGCAGTACAACCTGTGTCTCACACCCCTCCGGCCAGAGCGTACCCAGGACTACAGCGACAAGTAAGCTTGTGTCAACTATCAAGCTTACATTCCTCTGTAGCTGGCTGCGACCTAACCTTCCTTATTTGTCCTTGCTGTAATCCCAGTTGCCCTGCCAGTATATTTAACCAGCCCTCGTATCAAACTTTTTTGTTATTTTCTGAGGATTATAAAGGAAATGTCATCACTACTCAAGGAAAGCAAATATGTAATTCAGAGTATAACTAATATACGAAGTTATTGTAAGTAAAATGGTCCTCTTTTGTAAATGAGTGCAATTTGTTTAAAGTATAATTTTTTCAAAGTTTTATGTTTACTGTTTTGACTGCGATAATTGTTATTCCCAAAAATATTTCTTGAAGCTACTAATGAAAAAGTCGAAAGTTGCATATCGTAATTCAACGTAACATTTACAATATAACATTTTGTATGATAGGTGAAATAATTGAAGTCTAGCACGAGGAAAGAAACTAGTTGATCATCCATGTGGCCATCATTGCTAAAGACCGTGTCCTGAGTACCACCTGATCATTAAATTATGTAATCTTGAAATTTGTTGTGCGGTTACATAATTTACGTGGGTTAAAAACAGAAGCTTTTATCCCACCGTTATATTTCATATAACGATACAGGGAAATTCTAAACAACTCGTGCAAAAGGAATTTTTTTTTTCTCTGACATAAGTAATAAATATTTATATATTTCACAACAATAAATGCAAGACCTTCACTTCCGTATCCACGAAGCTACTTCTTAAGATGCAGTTAGAACAGGCATAATTTGAGAGCTAAGAGCAGGGAAACTTGAATGTTACACTGTCCGTTAACACGATTTTTTCTAATGTGAATGTTTTCGAGTTACTATCAATCTCGGCGTGTTTGGACTTTGCTCATTTGCTCATTCCCGGAGTTTATTCTTGAAAAAATTACCAAAATGAACATGTCGGAATGGTTGATATATGGAAGAAATATCTAAGCATTCAAAAAGACACTGACAGAACCTTTAGAGATAATTCAGTGCGGTTGGTCAGGGTAGAATACGAGAATACGAAAGACTATCTAAAAGGTGGCTTGTGAGATAAAAAACACAATGCTACAAAAATGTTTTTGTATCAACCTGAAACTGTCCAGTATGTTAGATTTTTAGACGTGAAATTGTATTCTATCGCTTAAATCGTTTGTTGTAATAAAAAGAGTTGATAACTACACTCAATTATTAGTGGTTTACGTTTGACATTTTCGTTACTATGATCATTAAGACTAAAATCTCTGTTATTCATTTTACATTCTGGCCGTGTTAATAGTAATAGGGATTGATACACCCTCACTGAGTACAATTATATATAGGACGAGACATAGTTTTAATATGATATTCACGAGAATTTGTTGTCATAGTTTTCTAATTCAGTTCCACCTTGTATTTGAGCTTTTGGTATCAAATTAAGAATGGAATATGTATACACATATGTCATCGTCTGCGAACTGTTTAACCTTCTGACGATGTTAGTTATTAGAAGGATGAATGCATGTTCCACGATCTCTCCAGATGTCAAGATGTCCGTGCTCATTCACGAGACAAAATCGGTCTTCATCTACCGCCACCATTTCTGATCTCCCCATACCGAGGAAATAACTAAACAAATATGTGCATGCGTTATGTAGTTTACATAAATAAATTGAAGTCATCGAACCATTTAGTTCATTCAACAAAAAAAGTATTTTAAGTGAAGAAATACTTGCGATAAGTTACTTTGGCCAGAAGTTTAGTACGGTCTTAGGGCAACTAAGTTTACAGCTGTAGGCTATATGCAATTTATGAGACAAATATATATATAAACTTTTGATGGTTATGTATGGAAGCTTAATATTCTTACAAATAACCCCGTAGACCATTTCAACAGAAAATTTGTATTTTTATATATGTTATTATGTGAAGTATATGTATAAATATATTAATATATGTATTTATGTGTTAATATGTGTATTGAGATAATAAATTAAAATTATATCTCGCTCACTAACTGGCCATGGTGGAGATTGTTTAGTTTTCAGTCGTAAAGGGCTCAGGATCGAATTTCAGTGGCGCATAAATTTGTTTAACGAGTCAAAACGAAACTCTATGAAGAGCTAAACTTTTTTTAGTTGTGACAACTAAATCCTACAGTTTAATGGGGAAAACATCGAAGCAGTTATGTTAAAAAAAAAAGATATTTAATGCCGATTGTGCCAAATAAATGTAGTCATATTTAAGAAAATGTTGTATTTTCCTGCAGACCTTTCACTCTTGGCATAATAGCAACCGCTGTCTGCTGTGTGTACACATCAATGACATACACAGCGTTAGTATCCATACCAACAAACATCTGTGGGTAGTATCGTGCGTCCAGTAATGCGTGGGTGTGAATTGCGATTTCAATCGTTGTGTTCTGCTGATATCCATTGTAGGACAACATAGCGGTTCTTCGTTTCTAAGCTTAACTAATGAACAACAACTCCTGGCTTTCGCACAGATGTTTCTGATGTTCGAAATTACGTCCATGTTCATGACACGATGCAGTATGCGGAACTCTTCGATCACAACACACATAAACGAACTTCCCAAATTTCTAGTGATTCGACTTTGGGTATTTAAATATTATGTACGGGACTGTTTACAGCTTGCCACAATAATTTTCATATCTCAACTCGAAGTCTTTATACTCGATGTGTACAATTCTGTGTGTTGTTGTTGAATTCGTGACACTGCTAGACGTACTGTAAGAAACTTTTAATGTTTCTTGTATTTATAAGATATAACTTATAAAGTGTTTGTATGTGTTTCAGCCAGATGTACCTAGGTTCGCTCCAAGGCCTACAGCTCCTGTACCAGAGGTCCGCGTGAGTATTTAAATTACTAAACAATATAACAAAACGTTAAGACCTTGTGGAGAAAAAGTTATTTTACTTGCAAAAGAAATTTGTGTCAATCAAGGACCGACATTGTGCATATAACTTGGGTTAACTTCTAAGTTGATCTATAATCACACTTAGTTTGAAAATGTAATCATATGAATAATTAGTAGCCCATATATAGTTTTCTCATGTATGTTAAATTAGCTACAATTTGATGAGTTTAAATATAAATATTATGTCATGATTTTAGGAGGCTACGATTGTGTTCAATTTACACAGACAGATGATCCGTTATCTTGAGCTGAACGTGATAACCATCTGATTTGTCGTTCTTTCAGACTTCAAGAGCATAGCTACTTTAGCCTGTGATATCTCCATCAGTGAGGTGCTGCCTGATATTATAAAGGCGTAGTGTGGTAGACTGATATTACAGACTTCACGATTCCCGGAATTCAACCGCAGTAAACGCGGAACGATACCGAAAACTGCTGTCCGTTAGTATAAAACTAGTCAAATGACACAAATAAACGTGACCCTGTCACAGTCTGTTTCAACTGGAAAAGCCAAATTCCTATCGTTTTCTTCCTAGTAAGAATCCTGTTGTTCATAGCTGAAATAATTAGTTGTTTCCTGAAAGTAAATTTGTTGGAATCCTATTTACAGCCCGTTTCTTGGAATGGAACCATCAAAATATTATATTTGTAACTTAAATATCTTATATATTCTGAAGACGGCGTGGCCAGTCTTCTCTGAAAGAAGAATTTTGGAAGAAATTATTATTTCGAAATAAGTTTGTGATAAATACCAAATAAATTTTTAGTGATTTTTGAAAATGATTTGTGGTGATCGCAAAATATTTGGCAGAGTAAGCGTCACAGAAAAGTGTTGTAACTGCCACAAAATATGTTCTTCTGTGCACTATGTTGGACACTCCAGATAAAGCCCATGTGTCACAGTGCCGAAGTGTTGAGTGTTGATGTACCTCTTACTGATTCTCTAACATTACATATTTAATAGTGTGTGTTATGATGACGTCAGATACACTACATAGTATGAAATGTGCCAGGCAACGAAAGATATGAAAATCCATATTGATCCAGGACATCTACACAGCTTCACGCAATGCATGAAAAAAGTGCATACGTATCAGGATTCACCGCTCTCATGAGGAATTCATCATTTTACGTGCTTGGCGACGTGCCCGTTTCGTATCATTGGTATGTGTCAACGTGTTTCCCGAGTCCAGGTGACATTTTTATATTCACCATGGTCCCAAACCGCAACCACATAAATAGTTCTTTGTGGCAGGCAACGAGCAAAGATATCCTACTCGAATGTTGCATCTCAATCCTTGAACCCCATAGCTGAGAGATGATTCTATATGATTCTCGTAGGTCTGTATGATAGAACACTAAATTTGCGAGACATATGCTGCATTGTGTCTGTATAATATTACCAACCAAATGTGCCAACGTTGTATGTCAGGGCAGGTGTGCCTATTGTTTAACTCAAACTTGTTAACCCTTCGTACTCTCTTGAAATAATGTCTCGTAAAAATCCCAGCTCCTGCACGAATTCATTGCTGGAGTGTTATTTGTGCAATTGTTTGGCTGCAATAAAATACGCCCAGATCTTGTAGCACGTGTCTCTTTTACAACTGTTTATGATTAATGTTCTATACCACACTATTTCGCCTAAAGACAATCGTATTTCGATGCCTCGCCTTCCCATTTTGTAAATTAAGGGTGTGAAACATGGAAGGAAACTTTTGGGGATACATTATTGTCATTACTGCTTTGAATATTCGTGCAACCTTTGGATTGTTAAGTTATTATTATGGGGTCGTTATTTAAATCATAAACGCCATTGTTTATAAAATATAAAAAAATATACTGTAATAATTTTGGTGTATGCTTCAGTCACTTTACTCTAACTTTTACACATCGATGAGTTTTAATCAGCTGTCACTTTTCCATCATGTGGACCGAAGTGGTGGCATACAATGTCGCCTCTTGACGTCATACGCGACAGTCACCATCAATTTCACAGGAGAAGTATCCTGACTAAACTTCTGCTTCATGGTTATCTGGCAAGTCACCACACTGCAGACTGACGTTATGAATTCCGTTTAGTATGTCCTGGACCAAAATTAATCGATTGCGATTATTCGTGAAATGAACAAGTCTCCGCCTGTTGGCATCATGTTAGGTGAGGAGCGTGCTGCATATCCATCTTTGAATCTCCGTCAATGTATGACAGCAGTTTTGCGCATTTGGAGATCGCGACTCAAGAACCTGTGGATGGCTCGTTCTCGGCGCCACTTTGGCAACAATTGACGTTCGTCCTCCTGCAGGTGCTCGATTACTGCACACGCGCCACATCGGTCCACACACTCGCAGGTCGTCCTGAGCGTTGCTTATCGATGTTTACTACACGTCCTCCCTGAAACTCTACTACCCACTTCACGACTGGCTGTTGTGACCTGGTATTATTCGCACATTCTTCGACCACTTCTTAGTGACATTCTCTGCCTTATCTTTAAAGTATAAAGGCTACTTTGGTTTTACAACCCTTGCTCAAAACGGGTTACATTCATTTGACACGACGGTCACCAGACATCTGATATCAAATTGCTCTCTGCGATAAAACAGGCAACCCTCACGTCATTTGACGTGGTTACCACACACTATAGCAGTCTGCCTTCATCGCCACACAAACCGATAACAGTTCGTCACAATAAATAACGTTGTAATAATTTATGCCTCAACCCTTATACGATTTAAGAAGACACGCGGAATAATCAAGTGTGTGGTAGCCGTGTCTCCACTAGAGGTTAGAGAAACTCACAGATGAAGCATGACGTATGTTCTAGGCGGTTGTCGTGAGGCTTGGACACGGAAGGGGAAGGAGACCATCAGCCTTATTGATAGTAAATTAATGTGGTTTTACATGCAATGAGTATAATTTTTATGTGGTTTTTCCAACTATAACCTCTATACATCTACAGGAACAGTTTATTGCAGTCTGCCATATTGTTACTTGAATAAACAAAGTCAGCTTGATCTCAGTACAGGCTGATAATACTCCACCTTTACATTTCTCTTGTGTCTGGTCTCCACCATTTCTCCTACATAAAGATGCGAGAATGTTGTTATATTTTAAACTCTAGATAGGCTAAGCTGCAGGAGATAACTTATGGATAATACTGTTTTTGAACATTTATTAGACTATGTAACAATGCTATAATGGTGTACTGGGTTGTAGGCCGGAAGGAATGTTAATCAAGGAATAGGAAGAGTTAGATAAATAGGCTTACAGAAGGATGAAGGACAGGACTTACCCCAAGTAAGGTTAATTCTACTACAGGTTAGAAAAATCAATGTTAAAAGTTTGGCACAGGGAAAATTTAGCGCTAGTTTCGCTAATGGATGCAAACTCACCAATAACACACAGAGCTTTACTGAATTTTATGTTACATAAAGTTGATAATCCAAAACGCGAAATTGATTTATTTTCACTTTAAAATTAACTTTTATGACTTCTGTCATTTCAATTCTATTTAAAATTAATTTTACGACAGTTTCATATTTTTCTGGTCCACATGCGATTGCAGCGAAACTAGCGGCAGAAATTTTGCCTGTGCTCATAAAAAAACACATTTTCTTTTTAACCTGTAGTAGAATTATCCTTACCCCAAGCTATACCCCGGATAACACCGCCGTCGGACTCGAAGGCGAAGTCGTTCACCCCGGTGGCCGTGAGCCCGTCGACTGCCCCGATGTCCTGGTTCGCAGCTCCGTACACACTTCTCGCTTCGTCCTTAATCCCGTCATCGTTCTTGCTTGTCATTAGTTATATCATTTCTGGGATGGGTTTTGATGTACCAATGTGGCACTTCGGAAGAGCTTGATCATGTCAGCCTGGCCAACATATTGCCCGTATTTCGCTTATTATATCGAAGTTGTTTGTCGTTACGCCACGTGGCGAATGTTGTCGGTAAGAGCGTTTATTAAGTGTTTTGCTGGCCTCGTTCCTGCTTCCTTTCTGCTCGCCGTGTTGAGAAATACTTTCTTGTACGGCCCAAGTGTCTCGTAACATCGTGAAGTAATAAATCCATGTCCAATATAAGTTTATTGTTGATGAGTTGTTGGTGGTAGCTAGGAACAGTAAGTGTAGCATGTTGTTTTGTCTGCAGCAGGATGTAGCTGGACCACGGGAGCGTGCAGTACAACCTGTGTCTCACGTGCCTGCAGCCAGAGCGCACCCAGGACTACAGCGACAGGTAAGCTAGTAGTCAACTATAATCCTTACTTCTGTTGATGGTCGCGGGCAACCCTTCTATCTTCCTGCCTGCTTTAATGGTGTCTGGCTGCAGTATGCACCTAAAACTGCTTGAAGTAATACACAAACAAATGTTATTCTTTTAAAGTAATTTGCCTTAACAAATCATATACCACTGAGTTTAGGATATGTTTTAAATATGTTGTGTGATACCGACAGTAATATTTACTTTAGGTAATGATACTTTCAACATTTTATGTTCCAGTGAGTTGAGGATATTTCTGAACTTGTATACATACACACGGGAAAGAAAAATACGTATTGTGTGATACCGATAATAATTAGTTTATGATAATTTAAAAAAAATGTCACTTTAAGTATTTCATTAAAACACTTGTTTGAAAATATGCAAGTTAAATTATCATGTTTCAAATTAAAATATAATGAAATCCGAAGTGCAAGTCCTATGATCATTACAATAATTAAAATTTGTATACGCAGTGGTTATATGAACCTCTCCCAAATACAAAAAATGTGACGGCAGCACGGCCACATATTGTGAACTAAACTAAGAATGGCCATGCGAAAAATATATTTTAGTTTAGTCAATCGTATGAATAATTATGCTCTTTAAAATTTATCTCGCGTAGCTTCTACCAGGCAGAATTATCAATCATGAAATATATCGCTCCGCACAGGCTTACACATATAAAATACAGCCCGAGCCTGGTGATGCAATGACAACACGATTGACTCACATTCAGGAGGACCAATGTTTGACTCTTGGCTCCGGCCATTCTGATTTCTGTCCACGGTTTCCTAAATTAAGAGAGACATCGATTCTTCTATCAGTTCTTGCCCTATCGTAAAGGACGAGGTGTTACCACAAAATAAGCGACACATTACTTACAACATTGGGAGCATTATGCCAAGTACACATGGGTCCCTGGTTAAATTAATATCTGTAGTTTTCCCACGACGTTTAATTTACCGACGACACACAACTCGCAACTGCAGGTCGATTACGGATCTGTTTTTGGCCAGTCTTAACTCGAACGTGACGTTGGTAAAACGTCAAACGATAAAATGCCACCACCGATGAATTAAGACGCGTCAAAATTATGGCGACACAGCCTTGACTAAGGCGCCCAAAAAACGGGAGTCTCAGTTAAGTTGTCGCATCATTAGTATCAGTATTTATACAAGTAATTTCTGAGCATTGGCATAAGTAATTTTGTATATAAACTTACTGGAAAACGCTAAGACTACAGAAAAGGATTGCGCCACATCACATTTCGTAATTGCCACGTAAGAGGTTAAAAGTAATTTTACTTGTTTTTACGAAGTAGGCCTACAAAGTATTGCTTCAGTGCCCGTGCACATATTTTATATCTTAAGACTACACAATTTCAGAATTTTATACACAACGTTAAATGAATCACATCAAATTATTTTGAACTTTTTGGTAAGTTGTTTTGAATGCATAGACCTAATTACATAACCTCAATTGATGCACGGAAAACCAACGTTAGTTACATATTAGCATACAATTTCTATTTGTATGTATTAAAGAGCAAATAACAAATAAAATTCTAGAAATAATAATTGACCTTGCTTTTCTGTCTAAAAGTAATTTAGGATATGGTTATGTTTAAAACTTGATGCTTATAAACAACAATGAGCAATGAGCTTGCGACGATGACAAATGAAGCCTCTTTTTCTTGATTGGCCAGCGAATACGTAATTGTGGTGACAACCGAGCATAGAAGTACCAACATGTGTTTCTCAAGCTTATTACTTAAGACGCCTTGTGTAACGCGAAACTGTTATGACGGACAGAAACGTAATCGAAATTTTCTCTCAGTCTTAAGAAGCCCGACTTACGAACGACACGTTTCAACTAAGACGTCATGCTCTAAAATATCCGTAATCGACCAGCTGTATTCAATACGATATGTTAATACATTACGTATTTACTTCTGCAAGTATTATTCTTTTATTAATTGTGTTTCAAATGTTATCCTGCGAATATTGGGAAAAGGATTCGGACATACATGTCCATGTTTTAATCGAAATGATGTAAGCAAAATGCAAAATACCTACGTGTGACTGTAACTACACGCGAATGGCTCTTATCTGTGCGTTTGAATATTTGTATGTATGTGTTTCTGTCTTTATTTATTAGTATAGTTTATAAGATCATCGTTATCAAGATTCGTCCCTCACATACAGCCATTGTCCATTTGTTTAAACGATGATGATGTTAAAATTTTTCTCCTTAATACACAAGGTTACTATTAGTTCTTTTTTGCAATAACCACCTTGATAATCAACTGTCTTTGTTCTCTTCGTTATCGCATTTCGTGGTCTGAATATATTGAACAACCGCAATTTTTTATGATCGTACGGAAGTTCTGGAGTTGCCATGCTGCTATTTGCCTGGTCTGACACAGTAAATATTATTTTGACACCCCCTTGCATCCTATGTTTACTTACAAACGTAATCAGTCAAATTGCGCCCAACTGACGGCCACATACGCCTTATTTTTAGCTTAGTAGCTGCTCTTTTCTCCTCAAATTTATAACTGTACAACAACAAATATTTTTTTCTCTATTTAAAGAAAAAATATTCCAAATATACCAATCACCAGGAAAATTACAGTGGTTTTACGTTTGTCCTTTAATGCACCCTAGTGTTCAATGATTCAACACGGCTCAATTACTACTGGGTTTGTTGGAAACGAGAACATTATTTATTTGTAATCAAGGTCAAAAATGTAATTGAAGTGCAGAGTCGATTGTGATATGGGCTTTATGGAGAACGAGGAAGAAAAAGTTTTTTTTATTTGATAATAAAAAGGAGAAATATATATATTGTTTTCATTTATTAATTAGCACTGAGTTCCTGGGATAAGCTTCATATATTTAACACTAGGGAGGAGGTAAAATCGGGTAGATTTTACCTGAACCCAATAGGGTTGTTGTACAACGATCCTTCTTGGCCAGCACAATATTACTAACACGGAGGTCATTCAGCTAACTTGCTTATCTACAATTCACACAGCTGCAGTATGTAATATTCTTCAGACACTCTCTTACGAAATCCTGAACTATTTGTTGATGCAAATGTCAAAGTACAAGTGTTTCCTTAGAATCGCAGTCAAGGCGAGGTATTTGCAGTGTTGTGAGCTTTTCAGAAATAATGGGATTAGTAATGGTTAGCATTATATAACAATCCGAGTTACATAAAAGGGCACACGATGGTCTCAGTTTTATAGCTTCCTCGGTTTTAATACATCATTGCAATCGTGGAATGATAATGACAATTTGTGGGGCTACTTCCAGTAGGCCTTAAAAAGCTATTAGCATTAAGAAGAAAATACCCATTTATGTACCATATTACCTAGATGTGGGTAGGTTTGTATAAATATGTACACTGATAAATGTTTTTTAGTTGCGTTAAGAATTAAAACAAGGTTGCAAGGTTACACAATCAACTTAATGTGGTAAAGTATATGCATATTTATTATTTTTTGTTTACTACACGTTAATACCTTACACGAATTATAAATACACATTTAGTTCCCACATCTCCCGCAATCTGGAATACTCGAGAGAATATACACCCCTACCTTCTTTGTGAGAATGCTGATGCATGAGTTTCACAGTTGTGACTTCTCTTCCTCTAGTGTATTGACTAATATTTTTTTTCACTCGAGCAGGCAATAACTATAAACATTTTGATTAAGTAAGTACAGATAGAAAATTCCGCTAGGCAGAAGGTAAATGCTCACTCGGTAAGGTGCTATTGATAAACTTGCCAGGAACCATCAGAATCAGCCATACGTTATGGCTGGTCTTCGGGAATAAAAGCACACACAAAAAAATTTCCGGCTATGTTTGCCCTGAAGACTGGAAGCAGATGTTAGCTCCCGAAACATCGTAATAAGTTTGTCTTGAAAACCTGTTGTGTTCTTGCGTCAGTGAAGTTCTCGCTGTATCGTCCAGCCTGGGTGTTTTCTGGTCTCCAGCTCAATAATGATCTGTGTTGTCTTGAATGTTTCCAGCAGTCCTGGTTGGTTAGTTTGGTTTCTCATCTTGTTTCCGTGTGTGTCTATGTGTTGCTCGTGACATAATTCCTTTCTAAATTTACAACATTTTTATAAATTTGTAGTAACTGCAACTATTGTAATAAGCAGGTATTATTTTTTGTATAACCTGGTTTTCTAAGACGAAATATTGCAACAATGGCAAATGTCAGCTTCACTGATGTAATTTAGATCTTTGTATAACAATTCACTACCCGAACTATCAAGTATTGTCAAAAATCGTTTTGCTATTGTAGTGTTTAAATTACTGAGCTGACTACATTTCTTTGGAAGAACTCGTTAAGGCAATCTTTAGGGTAGGACGTTCTAAGATCTCCGCAACATTTTCTGTTACATTTTTTTAAGTACACGAGGTATCATCGGTATGCTGTTCGTTCCTGGAGACAAACACATGATGTTTGGTATGTTTAAAATAAAGCTCTCATTATGTCGTCATGCCTAGCATATTTTGCATTCACAAAATTTTGTGTTTTGCGTTTGCTTACCTATGATCGCCTGTCTTATTGTTCTGATTAACGTATGGGTGTCCAGAAACAGACGCGTAATAAGCACGCCACGTGAATCCTGGGCTGGGACAATGTGGCAACACTGCACTGAGATAGTCCTCTCTTGCGCTCCATTTCCAGGTATTATTGTGTAGCCTATACGTTACGTCAAGTAAACGTAGAATCATGTTTAAACTACTCGGGATTTGAACCTATGACAGTAATATGCAGGTCAGAATAACAGAAGAAAAATAAGTAATATACGTGTGGTGATCAAGTACAGTGCTATGTTGCTACATTGTGTAAATAAAATGTCATCTTACAATTTTGAACTAATATTTTCGTTTCCAATTTTAAGACAGGATTCGCGTGGTGTGCTTATTAGGCGTTTGTTTCTGGACACCCTACTCATACGCATAATAAACTAATCATTTGAAAGAGTAACGACAACACGTTATGTACGGTTCATTTGATTTACTAATTCGCACGTAATTATTTTCTCATATAGCTTAATATTTACTGTTAAAATTCTCACAAAAGCAGAGGTTAACCACCCATATTCCTTTAATTCAAGGGGTTAGTATAACGTATATGTCACATACCACGACATTCGCCAATACGTTTTTTAGTATAGTAATTTCTAATAAACTAATTTTTAATGCAAATAACTTTTAATATTGCATATATCGTAAACCCGAATTACCGGGACTATTTTAGGGTAAAAGTCGACATTTCAAAATACTAGTTTTGCTTAGTACAAGAACTAGGTAATCAAATTTTATCATGATTTAGTTATCTGCAGATGTCTACACTACCCTTCTGATTGTTCCTATGGACGCGTATATACTTATAATTGTGTTTATTAGGAGTTTTGAAGCAACACAAATTTGCGTTTCAACAAATAACCACGTTTATGACAAAACCAGTTACCAGTGTTACAAGTAGATGTCTCCAGCTACCTAGTTATCTAGGTGTAGCATTGAACCCACGAATTATATAATTGGAGTAGAGTTTTTAAAAAATTATTTTATCCATATAGTTACGTTTTAATCTTCTTTCACAAAACAACATAATTACCAAAATTTTGAGTGGACAAAGTTACAGGACGAGGTCAAATAAACCACGATTTATGGTGGAAAGTGTTAAATACATTTTCGTCTGAGTTTCTCGTAAGAAGTTACCTGTGTTACATCAAATTATATATTTAATATATACTTTCCTTTTTTTTTTTTTTTCGTAATTAATCTATGTGTAGTCTATGAACAGTAAAAAATAACAAATAAATAAATGTTACCTTTGGCGGCGGATAAATGTGTTGAAGTCATGGGACTTGTGTAATTGCTCATTAAGCTACATATGGAAGTGATAAGAAAGGAAGGAAGTAATTTGAGCTGAACCAAGCTGTGTACTGTTTACAGGACCACAGAGATAACTGCTGTCCGCCTTGTGACAGGAGAATTGGAGCTGTAATCCAGCGAGACCCAGGATGGCAGACAGCAACACCACCATCGGTACAATGACATTGATATACACTGTCTGTATAGTTAGAGGTAGATAGACCACCTGTTTTCTCAGTCAAGTTATTGATGAGCATTGGATTGTTATTAACTTAACAAATATTTCACAACATTTTACTATGCTTTCATTAATAAAGACATTAAAAGTACCCTTAACAGATTGGAAGGTGGATTATGTTAATTTTCTCTATACAACATAATAGAATATTAATACAAAGTTTTCAAACTGAACATTATTTCACTACACGTAATTTTTACAATATGAAGTAAATTTCAAAAAGTATAAAACAAAGCAGTAATGCCGACGCCCTGCCATAAATGGGAAAAGTATCAATCCCCAAAATGTGACTGTGGAGCTGAAAAACAAACAACCCGACACATAGTGGTCTATAAAGGACACTTCACCACTGACTTCCTTGCTGAAAAGTATGAGGCAGTTGATTATGTCTGATATATATAACGATGTACGCAATACGATAATTACATAAATTCTTAAAGTTGTTTTAAAAATTATGCACGTTAAAAATAAGTTGCATCATCAGTCGGTAGGATTTCTAGGAAAGTGATTACATTAAGAGGAAAATAAAAATTTGTATACAAGTTTCATAGCATGGCAAAATGTGTGTACGAAACCTTTCAGTTTTTTCTTCAAAATTTAAAAATTACCTACCCACTTGTTTGTGCTTTGACTATAATTGTTGGCATTCGCAAATAACAGTCTTACTTTCACACACGAGAGCTATACGCTAGCGACAAATCAAGTGACACCAACTCAGCAGCAACCCCCGGGAATCTATTGACGACCACGTCAGCTTTTTGCTGGCCATACGAATGGTCACATGTAATGCACCGACTCAACACAAAGACGTTTAAACAAGCAGTATTCTGGCAACACTCCCTTACATCTACTAGTTGTCTTCTTTTTTCTCAGAGACCTTTTTCTATGCCAATGTACAAATAACAATTTTCGCCACATCTTCGGGAGCCCACTATCAAAACTGAAGTGTGATAATTTAATGCTTGCAGTCAAATATTGCTATTTAAGGTACAAAATCTATTGCGTATTAAGTTTTATAAAAGAGAAGGACATGATGTGTTTCCAATTATTCCAGTTTGGCAATTTTATCTTCAAGTAATTAACGAATCCATGCTATAATTGTTACGTTTGCACACCCAAGCTACTGATTTTAGTGCCCGTCGTAAATGACAGACATTAACTCATTTAGTACGTACAAATTTAGTTTATTTTTTTACAAAGACTATGTAGTTATCTCAATAATAATGGATGTCCGTAAAATATTGAGGTCCTATATCGATTCTCGTGATGGATATCGGAGGTACAGTTTTCTTAAGAAACCGGGTCGGTATTCCTAGACATTTCGACAATCAGTTAAAATTTTATAATTTTTCGAATTATTGCTTTCATCGGAAAACCAAGGAAGAAAAAGATGATGAGTGGTGTTCTACCCGAAAGTAGGTTTAGAACCACGCGATGGAGGGGGGAGAATGTAGGTATGGGGGGGGGGGCGCCGGGTGATCAAAGCAGACGAAAAACGAAAAAATGTGTAAACGAGCCTAGCTGGTTGTAGTCAACACGTCCATAAATCAAAACAACAGCATACGAGAGATCCCATAAGTAATTAGTCAATGACAAACAAAGGAAAATTAAATAAACATCCAAAAATAAAATTTGAAGTATGAAACAAAATAATCTGTAAAACTCAGGATACCTGACAACGGGAACAGATGTCAGCTCCCGAAACGTCGTGAAAAGTCGGTCTTTAGAAATTAACTGTGTTCTTTTGAGTCTTCATCGTTGTGTTGGCTAGTCTGTTGTCTGTGACGTCGTCGTTGTTATTCTGTCCATTATTTTATCTGTCGGAGTATTGTCTGTGCTGTCTTTATTGTGATGTTCTGAGTTCTACAGATTATTTTGTTTTGTATTTCGACTTTTATTTTTGGATGTTTATTTTATACTCCTTTATTTGTTGTTGAAAAAATTACGCTTCCCTAGGCAGGCAAGTCGAGGTGATATTGCGATGGTTGGCCATTGCCATCTGCAGTAAAAATATAAAGGGAAAATGCAACACCCAATCATAAACCCGGAGAAGCAACCGTAAATATTGACACCGCCGGCCGAGAATCGAACCCGGGACCTTTGGTTTAGCAGCCAGGAACTATAACATTAATCCAAGCGGTCGGACAAGGCGATGCCATAGTTGCATGGAATACATGTAGGTATTTGGTGTCTGAGTTTATATTATGTGCGTGACTAGGACATTTTGAATTGGATGAATTAATTCATCACATATTCTACATAGCCCATAAGCACCTAAAACTCCGTAGGAATAGATTGGTATTGGTCATGCACTACATAGGCCTACAGAAGGAACTTTGGTGTTTGATCTTGTTATGAATAGCAGCTACATATGTTAATACGAATGCAGATCACTATCATAGGAAAACATATGATTATTGTTGCCTTCCAAATTTTATTAATTATATTTACGGAAACTTCCAGGTCTAAATAGGGGTGGACTACATATATATGTGAGGTCTAGTATGCCAATTCAGATGCAGAAAGCAGAATTTGACAGATCTGTAAAGTTAAAGCTCTGACTTAAAAAAGTTAAATACACATAATAGTCTTTAACAAATATAAAGTTCGATAGGCATCGTAAAAAGAAAGTAAAAAATTCATCTTAATTTACTAATTGTATGTCTGCGCATAAATGACACAGCATGTCACGCTTATATTTTTTAAACGTAGATTTAGTCCCACTTTATTTACCTGTGGAATAACACACACTTCCAACTATTCTTCTATAATTTAAAAAATGCACCACGTTTGTAAAATATATGATTTTGGGCTACTCAAAATGGCTTCAAATAGCAGCTCTAATTTAAAAATACCACATGTATTTGTAAAACAAAAACTTGAAGGCGGAGATGGTCTTTACTTCATACAAACCACCGTTAACGTTTAATAGAAATAATACTCACTGCGAAAACATTGCCCGTCAGTTTAATACTGCGAATAGAGACTGTACAGTTCTTTTTTAGCTATGCTGTCTGCACCGTATCGCACTCATGATTCCTCACCTCAAATTCATAACATTATGCAGCACACACGTCTCTCAAGTTACGTGACGCAGTTATCACGGAAAATAACATCCCATAAACATTATACCGCTGCATGAAATACCGCCCGTTGTTTACAGAAGGGCAACGTAGTCGATTAAATCTACCTCGATCATCCTGTACACTAAAGAACCACGGAATTAGTTTTGGTAAACGTAGGTATTTGGCTGCAGAAAATGCACGATGAGTATTAAATTAAAGCATCAGTGTTTTTCATTTTATAATGGCCGAAGAAGCGTGGAGTTATGGACTATTATAAATATTATTAGTCTGGTGGTATAAGTATCAGTGATCCAAGAACGCGATTGTTTCTGATGTCCTTTTGGGCAATTCGTTCCCGTTGCTACAATTAATAAATGTTGACTCTGTTTACCTTAGATGGAAATGTTTCGTACGTTGAAATGTAGGTAGTAATATTCAATGCGACGTTAATATATTTTTTCTGAACACTTGTAAGTTTTGTTCGGTAGCTTTTTAAATTGTTTAAAATATGTGTTTGAATGCTACAATTTAAACGAGTAAAATTGTTCAATTAGTAATCATCAAAAATATTATTATATTTGTCATTACCAGTCCATATCGAATCACACAAATCTTGGCCCTTGACGTCAAGGAACACATCTTGATTAAATAGGTTCATCCAGGACGTCAGCCATGAATCTTTGCGTCGAAACAACTAACTTTGTTTAGACTAGGGTTTTATCATTTTAAACAATTTGTTTCCACTGTGCAATTTTATTTATTCTAACATACAATATGTCTTACATTACAGTACATAAATATCTTATTCGAGGCTGATCTGAGGAAGGGGATATCTTTCTCATTCATCGCCCCTTTCTCGAGGAGTTAAGAGTAGGATATGTTCTAAATATTCAAAGAGCATTGTATGATGAATGTAAGGAAATTGGTCAGGATGAACTTTGTTGTGTTGTAGCCTCAAAATGACAGGCGCGTGCCTCCAGCAATGCCTGGACGTAGAGCCAGGGAGTCGGGGGCAGAGCAGGTGCCATTTGAGGATGCACAGGTAAAAGCTTTTTGTGAGAAACTTTGATCAACAAAAGTAGGTTCTTTCGTATTGTATATTAGAGTTGATTACTAGCTTACATTGGGCTGAGCTCAGATAGAGAGATACTTCTTTCTCATAAGTATTATATGTTCACTGCGAGGTAGAAGTAGGGGATGTGTTAAACATTCAAGGAGGAATGTCTAATAAAAGCTAGGAAGGCATGTTTAAATGAACTTTGCTCTGTTGTAGTCTCCAGAGTACGCTTACCCATACAGTAGACTGCGTGCTACGTGCAGATCCAGACGACAAGTAGCACGGCGAGTGCCACATGAAGATGCACAGGTAAGTGCTTCTCGTGAAGAGATTCGACAACATAAGGGACAGTTCTTTCGTATATCTCATATCAAAATCGATGTTTAAATATCCGTAGATTGATCTAAGGAATGCAGTGACCTCCTTCTCACTAATTTTTTCTCTCCACTTCCACTGCAAGGTAGTAGTAGAATCTGTGTTGAATATTCCAGAATCAATGTTTTATGAAGGCAGACAGTGATGGATTTGTTCTGTTGCAGCCTCCAAGTGACAGACGTATGCCTCCAGCGATGCCTGAACGTCGAGCCAGAGATCCGGGAGTGGGGCAGGTGCCACGTGAAGATGCACAGGTATGTGCTTCTTGTGAGGAACTTGGATGAACTACGGCAGACTCTTTCGTATTGTGTGTCAGTTGATAACTTACATTGCATTGAACTTAGAAAGAGGACGTCGTCCTCTTTCGTATCCCGTATTCACTGCGAATTAGTAGTATGTATGGATTTTTAATTCAGTGAGAAATCTCTGTGTATAAAAGAGTTCGCTGTCTGCCTAGCTAACATATGAAACTGCAACCCAATAAAACTGGACGTTGAAACGAAAAAAAAAAATTGTATGTTTCCTTTAGGTCGTAGGCGAGCATTTGGAATGAATTTTTCGATATTCGATCCCATAAGAGGGTGAAAAGGGGTGAAATGTAATTTCTAATATTCGTCTACATAGCTCGAAGCCGAAGGCCTATCATCGTGACTTTCACTTCAATGAGTCAATCATAAAAATGTACTTTAGCAAATTTAATGATTTTTCGAATCTAAACCTACAAGGTCGTCAAAAGGTCTGAAGTGTGTTTTTAATCTATATCTGTCGAATCCCTTGGGATACACAGCTGATTTTCGCATCCAAATTATGCTTATGTAAATACCCAAGAATAAGAATGAGGAATATTTCGAAACAGTGAAAAGGGGCTAATATGTTTTTGATAAATCGTCTGTACAGCTCGAACCCAATGGGATATCGTTGTTATTTTTACTTCAGTTAAATAAGTAGAAAGAAGATGACGATGATTGATGTCTTGCCCGAAGGTTGGTTTATAATCAGTTTTTTCGGTGAGAGAGGGGGGAGGGTGGCGGCCGCCGGCTGATGAAAGCAATGATGTCACCCACGAGGTCGACTAGGTGAGCAGATTCTGTGGTGGTTGGCCATTGCCTTCCGCAGTACGAGGATAAGGAAGTAATACAACACCCATTCGTAAACCTGGTGAGGCAACTGTAAATACTGACCTGCCCGGCCGGGAATCGACCTGGGACCCTTGGCATAGCACCCAGGAGCTCTGACCACTAACCCGAGCGGCTGAGCAAATTCTGCAAGTATGGTTTGGACCAATGAATCAATGATAAGCTAGAATGTGTACTGTGTAAACATAAAAGCAATGTGTATTTATGCTCCAGCTAGAACGTATATTGTGTCTTAAATATAGGCGATGAAGTTTACTTTCATTTATCAACCATCTATTGGCACTATCTCGATATGTTTACCTGAACAAATGCAACAAGGTCCAGAGTAGGAACTTTTAATGGCATATTACACTAATTTGTCTTTCCCAGAACTCGTAGTTTTCTGGTCCCACATCGTATGATATCCACTATCAGTTATAGACTTTTATGCCTTGGCATAACAGGGTCCGATAATAAGGAAATTTAATTTGTAGTGGCCACTTTTCACATTGAGTTCAAATACGACATAATGAATCAGTAGGGATTGTCCAATGCTCTGAGATAGTCTAGCAATAACTACTCACAAACCCAATGATACAGGATTTCTTATTGTTTCCAACAAAGTATGGAATGCATCCTGTCGACTTGATGATATATGATGCTGGCGAGGCCTTAGTTGTAGAGTATACGTGTTGATATTAAGTGTCCAAGGTAACATTTCAGTTTGGTATGTCAGTTGGTTTTAGTGTAGTCATTAAAACGGAAATATGCAAATTTCTACTTTAACAAGACATTATGCGGAAACTATGAGAGATAAAAAAATTCAATTGGAGGCAAATTTAGTCACTCTTGTGTCTAAAATAAGAAAAAAAATCCGGTACAAATGAAAAATAAAAACTTTGCGGTAGACCGTTTCCTTAAACATACATCATAGTCTTTAACAAATATAATGTTCGATCGGCACCGTAAATTGCAGTCAAATATTAATCTTAAAAGGACTACATGTATGTCTGGTGCACAAATGGCGTTGTGGCACTATTGTGTTTCTTAAATACACATTTATTCCCACTTTATTTGAATATGGAAATAACACACACTTCCAACTATTCTTATATAATTTAAAAAATTCAGTACCACCCAGATTTGTAAAAAAAAAAAACAAAAAAACTTGAAGGCTGCGATTACATTTCTTCATACAACCCACAATGAAAGTACTATAGAAAAAAAGCTCACTTCGACAACATTGCCCGCCAGTTTAGTACTGCGAATACAGACTGTAAACTTCTTTTTTAGCGAGGCAGTCTGTGCCGTGTCACTCTCATGATTCCTCGCCTCAAATTCAGAATACTATGCAGCACACACGTCTCTTAAGATAGTTGATGCAGTTACCAAGGAAGAATAACATTCTGTAAACATTAGAGCGCTGCATGAAATACCACCCGTTGCTTATAGAAGGGCAACGTTAAAACTCTACAACGATCATCCTGTACACTAAAGAACAATATTATTAGTTTTGTTAAGCGTATGAAAATTTTTGTGTGCAGAAAGTGCACAGTGAGCATTAAATTAAAACATCAGTGTTCGTCCTTTTATAATAGTTGAAATGTGGTATTATGTACTATTATGAATATTATTAGTCTGCTGAAGTAAGTATCTGTGATCCAAGAAAGCGAACATTTTTGATGCCATTTTGGGCAATTAACCCACATTACTGCCTGTTTATCTGACATCGTAATGTTTTGCCTATTGAAATAAAGGTGGTAATTTTCTATATGATTTTAATAATTTATTTTTATCATTATTATCGTTTGGTTCGGTTGATTTTGTATGCACCGGTCAAATGTGTTTGTATGTTACAATTTAAAATACTAAAATTGTATAATTAATAAGCATAAAAAATATTATATTTGTGATTACCAATCCATATCGAATCACACAAATCTTGGTCCTTGACGTCAAGGAACACACCTTTATTAAATAGGTTCATCCAGGATGTCAAACGTGAATCTTTGCATCGAAACAACTAGCTTTATTTAGACTACGGTTTATCGTTTTAAACATCGTGTTTCCGTTGTGTAATTTTATTTATTCAAACATACACTATGTCTTACATTACAGTACATAAATATGTTACTCAAGGTTGATCAGAGGAAGGGGACATATTTTTATTCCTCGCTCCTTTCTCGAAGAGTTAACAGTAGAATACGTTTTAAGTTTTCAAAGAGCAATGTATGATGAATGTAAGGAAATTAGTCAGAGATGAACTTTGCTGTGTTGTAGCCTCAAAATGACAGGCGCGTGCCTCCAGCAATGCCTGGACGTAGAGCCAGGGGGCCGTGGACAGAGCAGGTGCCGTCCGAGGATGCACAGGTAAAAGTTATTGTGCGGATGTGTGATAAACTAAGGCACTGTAAAGCGGGGTTACTTTGCCTAATTTTGGGGTTACTTTGCACTACCGGTACATATTTTTGCTGTAAGTGATAGTTCGCAGATTCGCAAATTGTTGAAGACTTCGCCATTCGTAGCTTTAAAAATAAACAATACTTTAGAGAGACTATTATTACCCTGGAATTCCAACTTCGAACGAAATAACTCTAACGGTGCAAAGTTACCCATGGGGGTGCAAGTATCCTCTCTTTACTGAACGTTTCTTTCATATTTGTTACTGTTAAAAATGACAGGCGCTTGCCTCCAGCGATACCTGAGACGTAATGACAGAGAGCCGGGGGCAGAGCAGGTGTCAAATGAAGTTGCGTAGCTTTTAGTGTAAAAACTGATTGACAAAAGGTCGGTTCTTTTGAGTAAATAAATAAATGTCATATGAGGAGGATACCAGTGGGCCAGGGTATCAAACACCGAATGCAGATTTATTATTTGGAGGACGTCGGCAATCTGCATACCCCTAGGGACGACATGAAATGAGGTCGTACGATGGAGAAGGGCAATAATGGAAAGGTCGGGGGAAACGGGAGATCCCCGAGAAAACCTGCCATCCTGCGATATATTTCGGCAAGATATAGGCACACACACAAGAGTTCATTACTAGCTTACATTGGGCTGAGCTCAAAAGAGGACATCTTTCTCGTACGTATCTCTGCGAGATAGTAGTAGGGGAGGGGAATGTCTAATAAAAATTATAAAATAAACGTTGATCTGTTGTAGTCTCCAGAGTGCGCGTACCCGTATAGTAGACTGCGTGCTATGTGCAGATCCAGACGACAAGTAGCACAGCGAGTGCCACATGAAGATTCACAGGTAAATGCTTCTCGTGAAGAGATTCGAGAAAATAATGGACAGTTCTTTCGTATGTCTCATATCAAAATCGATATTTGACTCGCCGTAGATTGATCTAAGGAATCCAATAGCCTTCTCATTAATATTTTCTCTCCACTTCCACTGCAAGGTAGTAGTAGACTCTGTGTACTCTGTGTTGAATATTCCAGAATCAATGTTTTGATGAATGCTAGGAAGGCAGGCAGAGGTGAATTTGTTCTGTTGCAGCCTCCAAATGACAGACGTGTGCCTCCAGCGATGCCAGAACGTAGAGCCAGAGAGCCCGGAGTGGGGCAGGTGCCACGTGAAGATGCACAGGTATGTGTTTTTTTGTGAGGAACTTTGATGAACTATGGAAGACCATTTCGTATTGTGTATCATTTAATAACTTGCTTACTTTGCCTTCAGCTTAGAAAGAGGACGTCGTCTTTATTCGTATTCCATATTTATTTATTCTCGGCCAAATTCAGCCAAAGGCTGTTTTACAATTGGTATGTGCTGGTACATTATAAGATTCATTTAACAATATAGTTACAAAATACATTTTAAATTTAAGTGTACTAAAATAATGAAGAATGAATGTTTGATAAACTTTTGCACAAGTATAGTTGAACGAATGCCCTACTTCAGCTGGTCCACAAAAAGAAAGGATTTATGTTTCCCTGAACGAAAGAGGAGAAGGGGTTCTTAAATCTCCCGGTAGGTCATTCCAAATTTTTCTTGCAAGGTAATTGTAAGAATGTTTGCAAATGTATTTATTACATCGAGGCAGTTGAAAATGATTTTTATTTCGTGTATTGTAGTGATGGATGAAAACAAAATTTATTTGCTTATCTGACAAACATTTTGGACCACTCGTATCTATCACTTTCTTTAGCTGGGTAGTAAGTGGCATAACTTTCTATTCTCAATATGTAGCCATTTAGATTCAACACACACTTCTGTTACGTGATATCCTTTTAAATATTGAGACAATATCCTAAACAGGCATTCTGAACTTTCTTTATGCGGATTATTGTGATTTGCTAATATTTGTAAACAATCCTGCATAGTAATTGAAAGACGACAGTACTAATGCGCCACGCAAATACAACTTGATGTCAGTTGTTAGTATATTTTTGAGGCTGTAGAGGAGCTTCAAGCGGTAGTAGGCTGACTGAATATTTGCAGATATTTGTTCATTCCAAGATACATTTTTGTCGAAAATTACTCCTAAGTTTTTACAAGAATCTTTCTCCGGTATATTTTTCCCATTTATAACAATATTTTTGGGATATTTTATTTTATGTAAAACGTTTTGTGAACCCAAAACTACGTAGCAGCATTTATTTGGCTTTAGTTTCAGATAATGTTTTTCGCACAGCTCTGATGCATTTTGCAGATCGCTGTTTATGTTTTTGATGCTGTCATCCATTTCCTCCAAACTACACGACAGTAATAATTGAGTATCATCTGTGTATCGGAAGCATCAGTTTAAAACATTACACTACCGAAATGATGTAAAACGAAAACAATAAGGGTCCAAGAATTTATCCTTGCGAAACTCTGTTATGCACCGTCTTCCAATCAGAACTCAGTAATCAATTAACAGCGCTATCTTCTACTTGCTGTGTGTGGTTTTCAAGATCGCATTTGAACCACTGGCAAGCGCCGCGTGACAACCCAGCTGCTGATAATTCCACCCACAGTTCTCTGTAGTTTATTGCGTCTAAAGCTCGTGTAAAGTCAATAAATACAGCAAAAATTATTTACCTTTCGTTCATTGCATTGCAGATAAAGTCTGTAATGTCTAATAATGATGTATACGTGCTATGATGAGGTCGAAAACCTGACTATTAATTCACTACGCCCAGTCAGCATTTTGCTTGCAATGTCCGAAATTATTAAAAGAACCTCGATGGAGGATAGCTGCTTTGAAATTAAGTTGCAAGATTTAATCTGAACAAACATGCAATAATGCACCTACGACGGAAGGTATTAGCGAAAAAATTTTTTTTTTAGAAGTAGCGGGGCAAACCAAAGTAGAGGGGCGGAACTGTATACCCAAAAAAAATTGTGGGGTAAAAAAAAATCTTTAGTGAGTTGTCGTGTTTGCGCCCGCGTATATTTATGCCAATAACAACCAAAATTTTGGAGGGAGGGGGTCAAAATGTGATGTAGGGGCAAAATTGGTAAGTTGTGCGCGCCCGCGAAGGTATCTAGCAAAACAAATCATGCTTTGTGGGGTGCGGGAAGCAAAACTGGGTGCAGTAGCCAAACAATTTAGACGAACAGTTTTCCTTTTCAAAATGTTCCTAAAACGGATATTATTGACTCTTTACATAATTTTGCCCCATTAACCCTTTTCAAAACTTTATTGTTTATAAATATTATCGTATTAATTGAAAACCCCGCGATCGAAGTAGCGGGTACCAGATAGTGTAATATAAGGTTTATAAAGGCATACTGAGGCAAACTGTGCACAGTGCAACCTCCAAATGACAGGCATATGTCACCAGCGATCCCTTGTTGGACATAGCCAGGCAAGCGAGAAATTAGCAAGTGCCACACGGTAATGCACGGGAAAGGTTATTCTGAGGAGATCTTGAGAAATTAAGTACTTGCTAAACAATTGAAGTTAAGAGACACATACAGCAGAGTCTGGATGCCGAGTCTGAGGTATGGAAACAGACTGTCGATAAGAGCTAGACTGGCTGGGGCGTCGATAACCGTATTGCCTTCATGTGTGGAGCGCATAAATGGCGTGTTGTGCTTTGGTCTCTGGCTTCTTCCTATGGGACTCTAGGCGGTGACCCTTCTTCTTTATTTACGGAAAGTGCAAAGTAAATTCCAGCGCGTTTTTCTCTAGTTTCATTTTGCGATTCCAGTTGGTATTTTTTACGTGGCAGCAGTCTGAAAAAAGTAGTTTTTAGCCATTTTCAGGTGCCTCGAAATCATGTTTCTATATAGAAAACAAAAATACAGGAGCATAGTTTTAAATGTGTTTTCTTTTCGTCGATAAAGATATCGAACATACGTTTTGGAGTATTTCTTATAAAAAAACTTTCTCCTAACACGCGGCAACAGTGTTCATGCGCCAGCTGTATAGGGCTCTTAATGAATGGTCTGTGTTCATACGTTTATCGAACGTGAAAATTGGGAATATAATTATTGCGTTAGAGAAATTACTCAACGTGTTACGTCGAGAGTGGATGCAAATTAGTTTTATATTACAGTGGCAGACGATAATAATTTTAGTGACGTAAAAGATTGTCTCTTTAATCATGTGACTGAAAAATAACCTACCATGTAGCATTCATGAACTGTTGTGTACAACTGTTTAAATATTTTACTAGGTCTGATCCTGTTACTAGTAGGAGAATACAAATTATTGTGTTTGAAATGTTTCTCTGGTTTAGTTGATTTTTCAGGTGTTCGAATGTTGTGTGTTAATCAAACTTTATGCAAATGTACAGTACATTACCTTTATTTGCTTAATGTACATACGATAGAACTACCCTTATACGAAATTCCTAAATATTCGGTAGACAAAACTTTTCTGCAGTAGTTGTGAGATTGTTTTTTTACACTGTTATGTGAGTTTCAAAAGTTGTAATACTTGATGTTACTGTTCGCATGCATTTAATTTGTTCAGCTTAAATTCTCTAATGTCTAACGTAATTAACTAATTTCCACGATTGCTATCTTGACTGTCATTATCCAAGACCAATTATATTGAACTGCCAAAATTGCCTTCGCCTTGGTGGTAGGCGAGTGGTCTGACCATTTGACTGCGACCTCTTCGTTTAGAATAAAAACATTCCTACACATCCACCACAAGCGTGTGAGTAACTCACATTTGTATCGACGTGCTATGAAATTCCTTATTCGAGTTACATATTTCTTTGTTTGTTTTATTTTAACTAAAATTTTCGACAAGTACTATAGTTATGTCATGCAAGAACAGGCGTATGCATCAACCGTGAAAACAATTACTGGCTTGAATACATAAAACGTATAAAATTAGTGCTTTTATGCTTTAATTGAGCACATAGTAATGAGATAATTTGATTTCTTTTGCGTGACATATGATATTAAAAGTATTTTTCAAGGTTCCCCCGTTTACCCTACTAATACATCGTGGCGCTGCTATACAGAATGTTTGGCTATTATCGATGCAAACGAAAGAGGTGGGTAGAAGACTATGAAATAAGAAAATAATAACAGTAAACATGGGTCCGGATACCAATGGTTTCCCTGATATGACGTATTATGACTGAGGACTTGAACACCTTATAACAGAGTCCCTGAGGATCCTAACTGAAGTATGTACAAGAAGACATAGTGAACACACTGTTGTCTGGATGTATTCTCTGAGGGTACACTTCGTGGTACAACGGTGCTGCCTCCCGTGAATTGCCATTAAACACTTGAATACTACATGAAGTGGATGTCAAGACACTTTTTTTTTTATTATTTTAAAATGTGTGTGGAGCTATGTCAGCCGCTTCAAATTCTACACGTGCACACTGCGTTTATTGTTCGCTGTGGGAACTGGTACATGGAACATAACGAAACAGTGTTGTAACATTGGCACCACTGCACCTGTGCATACGTCGTATTGGGAAAACCATAAGTTTCCGGACTTTCTGGGATTGTTAGCTTGTTTCATTATACTATACTAGCCCCTTTCGTTTCTACATACAATAGTACAACATCCTGTATTTTCTCGTCATATCACTCCTGAACAGTGCTGAAATCCTTGTCGTTAAGGGCTGATCAAAATACCTTAATTTACATCACTTATTTCGTCATTCTGATAGTTGATACCACATTTTAGAGGTCTTAAACTCGTGCGATAGTGGCTTCTGTTTTCTTCGCGGGGTTGAATTATATATTTGGCGTACTCTCTACAAGCCAGCTGCCAAACGCTTAGCTGACGTGATGATATGTGAAGGTGTATGTAGAATCTCCTCTGCTGTGTCGCAGGTGCGAGACTACTGGTGCTGCGACACTTGTGTCTGTCCAGAGGACAGGATCGGCCAGAGAGAGAGGCTCGAGAGACCACGACAACCCGAGCCACAGGTCGCTGAGGTGTGTGTCCTGCTACTGTTTTACAAAGTTACTAATATGTACAAACTGACAAACTAATAGAACTAAGTCATCCATTATGGAGGTAAATTTAGATCACAGGTACGACAAAATCATACACACACACACACACACGCACACACACACACACACACACATATATATATATATATATATATATATATATATATATATATATATATATATATATATATATATATATATATCAAACAATGTGAAACACGCATGGTAGCATAAGCAGGACAGCAACAACAAGTTTAATGTACGGTACTAAAACACTGACTTTCGATCACTTAACTGTAAGTTATACAGGAAATATCTAAAAGAAACGGACTAGCTCGATAAGTGTGCTGAGTCAACTTTTGCTGCTAATATTGCTACGTTGTCAAATTTACAAGGTAGAGTGCATCCACACTCAGTGCTGCAAATCAGTTGATCTCAGGTGTGCAATACGTGGTTGTATTAAGTTACGATATTAGCCTGGACTGACCAAGACAGGTTCCTGCCTAGCTTCTTATCAACATATTTTATGTCACATAGAAAACAGTGCACTACCCTCCAAGCCTTGGGCGATCGCCCTGCATGGGTAAGAGGGAAATATATGTACTTTTAGCGCATCATGTTAATCTGGAGGCACTGCCAACAAAAACGACAGGTTAGCTGGTAGCCTACAATCATCCTTAACATATATCTGTAAGACCGCGCGCGGCCATGTATTCCTTCTGTAAGCATACTGCGCTTGCTTGCTAGACATTATCATTTATCGTCGTACATGTTATATAGTTGTTATTTAATGAATGTTATTTGTTAATTTTGTTAATAATTCTAAGCAATGCCTTAAGGATTACTACGTCTTCTCTATTGATTATCGCACAAATGAAGACAGCACACACACACACACACACACACACACACACACACACACACACACACACACACACACTCTCTCTCTCTCTCTCTCTCTCTCTCTATATATATATATATATATATATATATATATATATATATATATATATATATATATAAAGGTAAACAGTGGATAATAAAGTAGTGTTCTCTGCTGGTCTTACACGATGAAAATATTTCTCCATTACAAACACATACTTTTTGTAAATATTTCGTATGGTTACCATACCTCAAAATAGGACGTTGAGTATTTTTCTCATTTTTTTAAAGATCGTTTATAAAGGTATTTACATACCTATGTGCTTAAGGTATACAGGCTGCTGAACGAAATACGTGTATCAGCCAGCATCATCGTCACTTCCTCTAAATCAGATGTGAGGATGTGCAGTATTCAATATGTACCCAATAGTGGCTGGTGCTAACTGTTGGAGGTAAGTGTATCGTGTTGTCTTGCAGCACCGAGAGGTAGCTGCACCACCAGGACCTGCAGCACGACCTATGTTACCTCTGCCTCCTGGTGCCAGAGTGCTCCCAGGACAACGGCGACAGGTGAGCTGGTAGTTAACATTCATCCTTATATACTTCTCTCTGTAGCTGGCCGCGGTCTGGCCTTCCTCCTTTTTGCTTGCTGTAATTGTGACTGGCTATATTATATATTTTAACTTAATTTACGTTAAGCGTTTGTTATTGGCCGAGCGTGTGACTAAGTAATTATTTAAAAGGTCAGTGGCAGAGTGGGACCAATTTGGTAAGTCGCAGGTGTAAAATATTCTTGGGTGTTCCTACAAATATTTGAATAAAACTATATCTTATTTTTACATTGCTGTGTCTTCATAAGGTTAACGTATCGTAAAGGCAGTAACAGTTTATAACACCGTATATATGAAAGATATTCTTTCAAAAATTAATATTAAAAAAATATATCTTACAAGTTTGGTACGAATAAAATTGGTTAAAATTATATAAAAATAATCAAAATGACAATTAAAAAATTCTATTGATTCGTGTTTGGGATTCTACATTAATTTAAATTACTGTACACACCTTAGTCAATATTGTGTTTGAATATTATTTATTTACGCAACACATCTCTAGTGTTCAGCAACCTGAATAGTCCTATCAGTTGTTTTAAACAAATCCGCATCGCAACATGGTTCAGTCAGATAGTTTTAGTCCAATAAAATGGTTAGATTCTTCCTTCTTACTATACTTTCTTATTTAGTTTACATGTAACCCCATATCTTTACCGTTTATTTATTTTGAGTCACCCCAGTTCTCATACAACGAAGTGCTTCCCATATCCCGTATGGCAACGTTAACTTGGTGCTGGTTTTTCTCTCGCTGTCCTTTATTCTCAAGGTGATATTTAAGTGCATTATGTTGTCGTACGCAGCCTGTCACTATACTGTATATCTCATTACAAGTAGAGCCACATCTACGACTTGCATTAAGAGAATTCTATATGACTGGAGTTGCATACCTAGCAGCAGAGAAAAAAAATACAAGGTCCTAGCTGATGTACAAATGACCTTGGGCGACGCTTCCTACGAGGTGTTGGAGAGTTTACAGACAATGTCGTTTCTGGTGCATGCTTTCTGCTTAGTGTCCTGGCAGTATTGTTCATAAGTTAACACGATCCATCATAACTCTTAGGTACTTTGGAGCATCACAGTGGTTTAGATTGTAGTCTCTTCAAGAAACGTACAGTTTCCTATTTGCCTCCCAATTCATTACGTGGAATACACATATTTGAACCTTTTTCCTACAGAGTACTACGTTGTTATTGCAATATTTAACGAATGGTAATTAAATACTGAAATATTGTTTCAGCTAACAAGCACGTTCTTTCTGTAATGTGAAGAAACGTGAGTATACTATTTTAACAGTGGACCCACTGTAAATAACCCCGAGTTTTAAGGAAAACTAAGTCTGGTTCAACCAGAGGAAACAATTTTTTCGGGGATTCACGTGTACGCTAATACATGCGAAACCATGTTCTTTACACGATCTTTGAACGATTCTTGCAGTGGGTTCGTATTATCAACATAAATGTTTCTTTGGACATACGCCCGCAATGTCGTATGTCCTAAGAAATTTTTATGTTCTTCATAACTGTTCCACTTTCATTAATCATCTTCCTACTTTCACCGAAGAGACAGATACAATCAAAAACGTGTTTTTTCATAAATGACTTACGTAAGGCTTCCTATTTGTAGGAAAAATACTAACTAAAATACTAATTATTATACATTTTATTATACCTATTTTGCAAAGGAAATTACATTCAAGCCTACCTGTAACAATGTTAACATTATTAACCTAATTATCCTTTTTTGATATGTTCAGTAATTGTAACCATGTTCTGAACATTTACATATTTTCCTCCTACTTAATCTAGACAGGCTCTCAACTTCAGGTATATTACTAGAAAACATGCAATATTCAACCGTTGACCAAACTGTGATCTGTATAACTACATTTTCCTAGAATAAAAAAATTGTATGAAGTACGTGGTAAAGTTATGCAAGACTTTTCCATGATAACTTGTCCTCCCTTCTTGCTGATATTGCCTTATCATTCCCGAATTAATTGTTGTTTTAATTTGGGGCGAGGCCAAATTACATTTTTGCAATGTTTGATACAAAGTGTAACAAGTTACTTTTCGAAAGAGTATTATGAAAGCAACACGCATATTACCAATGCACTATGATGTGTTTATTGTGTGCTATGGAACTGCATGCCACATTTAACACAACTTCAATATCAGATTTAAAAACTATGTGAATACGTTTCCATCAGTTTTCCGTACGGTACTGTTTTTGTGCATTTCATTTGATGTCACAGTGGCGTACTGCCATATTTTATAAGTAAACGTTAGACACGATTATCTTTGATGGATTTAGTCCACGCTCCTCTGGTTCTGTGTTTTTTTTTTTTTTTGCGATAATCATTTTTCAAGCTTAAACGAGATCAGGCATTACAAATCTGTTTGGCAGTTTTGTTTGAAATGATCTTCGTGGCAACAGCAATTTTTTTCAAGACGCCAAATTATATGATTTTGACTAGAAGGCAGTAAACGATAATTTCGTTAATTACATAATTAGTTAAAACAGTGGCATTTATTTTCTTGAAAAAAATAGCCAACATGGGGAAAACAATTTCAAACAAAACTGCCAAACAGATTTTTTATATCTGTTCTCGTATAAGTTAAAAAATAACTGTAGCAAAAAAGTAGGGACAGGGCAGCATGGTCCTAAGCTTGCTCTGAAATACTGATTTGTGTTTCCTTTATGTACATAAACCACAACATAACAAGTAGGTTTGTGTGTGTTACAGCCTGATGTAGCCAGGTTTGCTCAAAGATCCACCGCTCCACAACAAGATAGAAGGGTAAGTAGCTCTGTTTAGAAACATGAAAACTGCGTACAAATAAATTTGTCCGGTTCCAGAAATAACTGCAGAGTTTATAGTTAGTTAAAAAACAAAATTAATGTCAGCTCATAATCTGCTTGGTGTGTAGAGGTACTGTAAGTGGTATTTGCGTCTCGTCGACAGCGAGGTCATTACAGACGGTCAGACGCAACTTAAAACAAACACAGAAACTGCGAGAGAATTCAACCATTGCTTTTGTTAAGGAACAATATTCGCCTGGAGCGATATCAGAAAACCACGGAAAACCTAAATCAGGGTAACTGGAGCTGGGAATGAAACCCGGACTCTCCCAAGGACGCGTTTAGTTTGGAATCGGGCTGTATGAAGATAGTACCTTTGAATAGCTTTCATTTAAATTCTGATCTTCTAACTGAAAAACGTAAGACATTAGCGTAAGTATGACACAGTTAATACGGTTCAGCGGTATTAATCTATAACACTGGTTTTTAAGTGTGACATTGGAGAATGAGTGTGTGTGTTTATGTCTGTATATGTATGTAATGTGCATTAATTTATGTACGTATCAGCAAACTATACGATGCATTAGTTCAAACTGTCCTTACGACATGTTTGATTTGATACTGCGACAGCATCCCACACTAGCATGATTCATTCTGCGGGATATATATTCTACTTTTTTGTTATGAACTACAATGAAGAAACAAAGCATTTGCGGACCTATTTTATGTAATATTTTATTGCTTCGGTGCTTCACCTAAGCCTGGTTATTGAGATGTTAAACTATGTCCTTGTACAGTTACTTATCTTCTCATATCAGCAGGACTAGGTGAAACATCAGTTATATTGGAGTTCAAATAAAAACGTTTAATATTTTGAAAAGTGTTAGTTTTGTACAAAAACAAGATAGATATTCTGTAACAAAATGGACCCTAAAGCAATACTTTGACAGAAATGCGATTCATATAAATGATCTTCAAGAATTACATAAATGCGACATCAATATCTGCCGGTACATCCGAGAACAACCAGGTGTATTTCAAAGGATTCTCCACGACGTAGGCCACAAAGATGCATTTGTACGAATGGACGTCACATGGAACATCTTTCGTAGCAATGGTAAATTATAAATTTCGCATTGCTGGTATGATGCGGGGTAAGTGATGGTTTAAAAATATTTTTCTATTTTTGGTTCATTATCCCTTCTCGAAAAATATCGAAAACTTGACTTTGAGCATCCTGTATACGCCACTTACGTATAAAGTACGTCCAAACTCCGGTAAGTATGAATAAGGTTATCTGTCATACCTCGAACTGAGCAGATTTTTTCTGGTCATCCCAACAACAGATAAGCACAATAGCTATAACTTCTTAAACTTTGAACATAACCCCGAAAAATAAGAAAGAATTAGTATGATTGGTTGCGACCATTTTAGCCACTAGATTCTTGCTAAGCTGGCATGACTGAATTCTTTACAATGAGTTCTTGCCCACTTGACCTTGCGCCATTTACAAGTTATAAGCCATTATCCTCTTCATGAAGAAGGGCGCATCACAGAAATCAGACACCTTTGTTGGTTTGTTTTTCGATTAATGTCTCATCCAGGGCTCTTAAAAAAGGTGGCGGAGGCGAGGGGGCGGCCACCCTCGTCAAATATCACCTGGTTGTGTTTGGGGGGGGGGGGTGCAAATTGTGTATATCGCTTCCCCATTTCTTTTATTTTCCAAAATTTTCCCATTTTCCCCCCATTATTTTTTCAGAATTGTAGACGATCACACCCAAGTGTAAAATTAAATTATACACGGCAAGAGAGATTTTCTTTAAAAAGTAATTCGTTCCTGTCCCCCATTCACAGAAACGTTTGCATGTCACAGGTCTCATCAATTCAATACGACGTGTTGCTGTTCTCAAATGGAGCCAATACCGATGTCTCCCGCACCTTCTCCATCTATGGTCCAATCAATTAAATGTTGCAACCAATCGCTTTATTAAAGTTACAATATATTGTTCAATAACACATCACACACATAGTGAAAGGTACGCAAATACTAAAAAAATATTTTTAATTCGTCTGTGGTTGTTGGAAACAACCAATTTAGGAATTTAGTGTTTAGGGATGTGTAATGAAAATATTCGAACGACCCAACGACCCACGACCAGGAAGTCTGAAACTAGAGGGGTTTCATATTTTATTGCTATTTTATTTGTCTTTCCACATATATTACCTCAATAAATGGACAATTCTTTTGTTAGCGATAAATATTCAATTAATTGCTACAAGTAGCGTTTGCAACGGAACTTTTAACTTTGCAAGCGAATGCGAAAATATTAATTTGTCATAGAAGTTATCAAAGTTGGGCGGAAATTTCAAAAATTTGTTTTGCTCTACTTTAGTCAGACAAAAATTAAATGTTAAGGTTTATTGATTTCTTTGTGAGCTGGAACGACATTCTTGAATAAATAAGAACGGCTATTTTTATTCTGGAGGAATATTTGTCCTAAGAAAGAATCAAACATGTTAGCCTGTACTATTACGAGTAATTTAACTATTATTTTCAACAAAGTAAATATATAAATGTGTTTTATACAAATGGAGTGAGAAAGAATGTTCGTGAAGTATTATTGCAACAATTTGGAATGAAAAAAGTACTGATATTTATATAAAATAAAAGAAATTCCAGGCACCAAACTTTCATAACGGTTCTTTAAAATTAAGGCATCTTCAGCCATTAAACACGTATTCCATTTTTTAAAATAAAATATTCCTTTTTTTTTCTTCAAATAATTTAGTAATACGTAAATCAGAAAATATTCTTATAACTATTTTCAAACACGAAATGAATTTAACTATTATCATTACACATAATTTTTCATAGTATTAAACATTATTATTTAATATATTTATAAGGAAATCTTGTGCTACAACGTGAGCCACTTCACATTTACGCCCTAAATTGTAAATTCACTTATGCCTATGCATATACACGGGAATTACCAAACAAAAACATCCTGTCCATGTATACGAACCTTGTAACCTACCTCGCAGCTCAGTTAGCCAAACACTGTAAACAGAGGCAAACTGTTTGTAGTACGTTTGCAAACACTACTGCTACCTGGGTCGCGAAAATGCTCTGGTCCTGATACACACTACCGACTCAGCTGCCAAAATATGACTAGTATTTTCGAGGTAATTTCGTTGCAAAATATGAAATACATTTTAAAATAAATATATACCTATTACATACCTCGGGGATTCATTATTTCCAATTATTGTTTCTCATAGCTAAGTATTTATTTTGAGCCCAAACGCGGGAAATAAATTAAACATGAACAGCAGCAAACGACTTTACGAGGCCATATCGTGACGACTAATGTACCTGAAGAATGAACAGTAATATATCAAAAATCAATCTAGGACGTATGATACTTGCCCTTGGTTGAATGTGGATATACTTAAGTGCATCTCGTGCCCTTATCGTGAATTTGAACGGCTACATTTTAACGTCACCCCAAATGCACTTTTTTAGAGTACGCAGTCAGTTAAGGGCGTTTGACAGTTGAATCCAGACACGGCCAAAAAGTCTTCGACGTCACTGTCAAGGTTTTTTAAGTCCACATTTATAACTAACTAATGCATACAATACAGACAAAAAGTTCATTTTCAGGTCTCACTCATCCATTAGCATTAAAGTTATTCGAATCTATGCTTACTGGCAGAAACTCCACAGTGCCCAGAGTTAAAATTATGGATTGCGGGTTAATCTCCGCATATTACTTTGACGTCGTTTGCTTGTGTCCGAGTCTACACGATATCGAAATGAGAACCAGGGCTCGAGAAAGAAAATCATTCTACTGCCCACATTCCTTAACAAATTTGAGATCGGCATCTGCGATGAGTGATAAATACTCTACCTACACTCCACGTTAGAACTACTGCAAACATTTTTTAGTGATATAGAATTCACTTCAACACCAAAGCCCCACAAAGAGATGATTGGCAAGACAGGTAGATTGTTCATCAGCCTAGAATGTCACCTTCCTAGATCTTGGCCATAAGAGCAGCCATTGTGCGTTCGAAGTAGGCCTATACATTGTTTTATGTGACCAGAACATTTTTAATTAGACGAGTTATATTACATCCTATATGCCAAACAACTTTAAAACACAGAACTCTCCCCGGGAAACGGTTGTGATCGTCGATTTACGACATTTAGGTGCTGTGTTGATGTAAATAAATTCTACAGATATCAGTACTAGTACACAATGCGAACTTAGTAACACATTTGATTAATTGTTGACTGGTCATGTCATTTGTGATATTTATGTAAAATTACCACTGTAATTTTATTATGGAATATAAATAGGAGAGAACCACACTGTATGAATGTAGGCACAAAAATCACAGTTTGGCATATGAGGAAAATTAAATATCTGACATATGAAACCAGTCACTATGAACTTATAAAAATTAATTTTCAGTCGTCATGTTGCAATGCAATAAATGATACAATTTAACGACAAGGAGGTTGCACTTTGCACTCATGTAAGAAATTTTATCCGTCAACATAAGATTTCTGCGCGGAATACAATCTGTTGGTTACAGTAAATCCTAGAATGTTGACATTCTATTCTATTACAATTAAAAATTATCCTGAACAGTGACGAAATGTGCTCTATGTTTTGGCCAGTATTTAGCCAAAAGCTATGAATGTTTCTTTTTGTGATGTTTAGAGAAGTTTGAATTATGGTACGGCCTTATGTTTCATCGTATTCCTACCACTAGATCAAGCGTAATTTATCCAGGAATACAAATCATTTTTATGAAATTTTTGACGTTAATGTACATTCCAGTAAATATTTTAAAATGCATAATTTTTTCACCATTACACTGCATTCTTCCATACAGCAAAAGACCAAATGTAATGATAATGTCACATTAAATAGAGGAGAACATTTGACCCATAGCCTTGGCCTTAGATCCACTTAGCACGTATTATTATTAATATGGAACAATAAAAATAATAAATAATCTCATAAAGTAACAGAGCTGTAACATTAAGGAGACGGTATAAAGAAACAACCCAGCAGAGAAAGGTCAAATATTGTCGGAAAGTCTGCCTCGTAATCATAGACTGTAATATTGGCGAAAAGGGAATGTAAGCTTACGACTATTTAATCTGATCAGGTCGAAATGTTCTGCATGCAAATGGATTTCTTACATAAAAATTAATTTTGGTCAGTACCAACATCATATTGTAATAACTAAGTCGCAATTATTTATCTTATGATGTTAAGAGCGTTAAAATATTGCCCCTTCCATATGTTGCAAGCACTTGACGCGCTGGTTTTCTCTTTTATTCTCAAACATCCCATATTTGGCATTAAGCTCAATTATAATTTCTCCTCTACAATTTTCTCTTTGCTTTATGAACTGTATTACAAAATCATTTTATGTTCAGTTCAGTATTGTCATGTGTGTTCCCTGACAAATAAATATGCCTATTTATTAGTTTCAAATAAATGTGTTAAAACATTCAGAAAGTTAGTATCTGCATGTTTTTTTTTTTTGTTGCTGGTGGATAATGTTCACGGTGTAATACGTAATAGTAGGGGGAGCTGATATGTTCTACCCATGCATGCGAAACCAGCACAAGGGACATGACTCTGCCCCTCTCCTGGCCTGTGATTTGTCGCCCCGTCCTGTCCCACTGCTGTCTGTGCTGTGATTGACTGTTGGCCATGCTGCCTTGGAGCAGGATATTGTGTGATGATAGGCTGGTGGGGGGGGGGGGGGGG
>PNEQ01004564.1:3858-44830 GCA_003012365.1 Medauroidea extradentata | reverse complement strand
TTAAAAGTAATATTTATGTTCTCTGAGTATGTAAGTAATTAGACTGGCTTTGGTTTATGTACCATATAAAAATGTGACATCATCGCTATATTTAACACATGGCAACATAATCGACTGTGAAATCGTCGATAAGTGGTACACAGTTATTTAGTGCAGTGACACAGCAATGAATATTAATGAGCGATAAGTAATTACATAATATTACTTACCTCGGTACACCTCCTTTTTGCACGGCTGCTAGCAGGGAACTGAGAGTCCAGCACCCGATCACTAATATGAAATAGCTACTTCTACTCCAGACTCTTCCCCTCCTTTCCACTTTCTTATCCTATCGTCATTTATTTTACATGAATGCGTTAGAGGGATGTTAACAAAACTTTTCCGTAGTCCAGTGGTCTTTATGGCATGAGGTTTTCTGTCCAGTTCGAATCTTGTTTAATTAAACATGAAGATGTGGTGTTTATACACTGTCATATTACAAAGTTAAACTAACACAATATTTTAAACATGTTGATTAAAAACCATCAGTACGTAATATTTTCAAGGTATGTTTTCATTTTCGAGGTAAAGTAGCTTATTTTTAAGGCACATCGTTTAGACACATTCAGTATATAGTGATATTTATTTATCGTGTATTCATTTGCAGTGTAAAAGAGCATATTTTTAAGGTGCTGTGTTTGGATACTATCAGCATGTAATATTTTGAAGATTTGTAATCATTTTCGGGGGCAAAATAGCTATTATTTGGGGTGTACTGTTTAAACATAATTTAATATCGCTTCACTGAACAATGACAAAATAAAAACAACCAGTACTTAAAACTTTTTTACTGCAGTGACTTTCCGTATGTACACAACACTTCTGTGTCTGTTCCTATTCTAAATTTTTTCAAACACTTCTGTACTATCGCGTACCCTGCATTTTTTTTCGAACACTTTTGTAATGTGTTCTATTCTACAATTTTTAAAACATTTATGTACCTTTTTCTATTCTGCAGTTTTTCACACATTTCTGTAATGTCTTCAACTCTAAATTTCTTCAAACGCTTCTGTAGTATCTTCTATTCTACCTTTTTTTAAAACATTTTTATTTTATGTACACACTCTTATTATATACTGGTCTTCTATATACAAGAGTCTTATGTAAACACTTTTTTCAATTGTATTTTATGTACACACTGCTTCTAAATATACACTGGTCATCTACCTACACTGGTGCACCCTTAATGTATACACTTGCAGATCTTCACACATAGATTTATGGTTGACTGTTGAGCGCCTGTGAAAATGTCGCACGCAACTTGCCGAACATACAACCATTGACAGCCAACCCCTTGTTGGCATAGCACCACGCTAGTTGTTGACAAGGAAAGGCGACGCACTGCAGTGCTGACTCTTGCAGAGGACTGTCATGTAACCACGATAAAATACGCATGTCAGTTATGAAAAGAATGTGTTCATTGTAATATTAAGAATGGCCAGGGTACTGATTTCACACAAACAGTCGTTTTAGAAATCTGATGTTAGAGTATGCGATCAATCATTATTATTCTCTTAACGAGAAAAGGCAGTGGTTCTTGAACATGTCATTTGAACAATAAAGGAGCTATTGTACAAGAAATTCCCTTCCCAAGATCAAGTGTGTAAATATAATGTTTACAGTTGTGCATCAATACAACACAATATATCACAGAACAATAAGATGGTGCCTGGTGATGATAAAGACAATTCTCTTTTAGACACCAATTGCAAGTGAATTAATATTATAGAGTCTTCGAAATAAAAATATAATGTTGTCTGAAAAAGGTTACAGAGTTCTTTGGTCGTATAAAATAGTTTATGTTACACAAAGTAATCCTTGAGTGAATTATTTAGGAGACAACATACATAATACAATTAAAGGCAGTTTTTACACTCACGTACTTGGTTAATTAAATTGAATGGTGAAAGGTTGTAACGTCTTATTGAAATTGTGGCGTTTTCCATCTAAATATAATTCCTGGTGTCTAGAGTAGACTTAATATCTTAAACATAATATAATTTTACATTACATTCAGTAACCATGCTTGTGAGCTGCTAGGAGTCTGTTGGAGGAGTGGAAAGAGTGTACACTCCCCACTCTCTGTTAGGGGTTGGTCGTGTTCTCCGAGAAAAGTGTGTAGGTAGGGTTAGCAATCATACTCAAGAGATGTTTGTTCTGGCATGTAAACTTGTGAGAGATGCAGAGCTGTGGACAAACACTAGTGAGGAGGAACTCATTACTGTCGGGAGAAGATGTGACGAACTACTAGTTTACATTATGGACTGCACCAGCACCAACACCCTTGCCGCCGCTAATGCCCCCAGCATCATCACCAACACTGCTGCTGGCGGCAGCAGTATCAACACCATTAGCGTCATCACCACAGTTGATGGCCGGTGATGGCAGTGTGATACATCTCACTCTAAGCAGACGATGTGAGCAGTAGAAGGTTGGGATGGTTGCCGGATCTATTCCCCAAGGCAGGTGTGGGATGTGGTTGGCATATCACCTACATCGCTGCTTCCATCACCAGAAAGCAGCATCGACGATGACGACATTCCCACTGGCAGCCTTAAAACAACAGTGGTGTTCCTACCAACAGCATCGATGCCGATGGCTTTGTCACGAGTGGTGTTCTTCCTGGCAGTGTTCCCACTGCCATCACATCCACCATCTGAATTGGTGGACTTAACACAGAATCCGCCATTGAGTCTGCCTTCTGTGATGGTGTCACCGTGTGGGTAGAAACACCACTGTCGCCAGCACCAACATTGGTGTCAATGATAATTTTCCCACCTCTGGAGATGGAAACACCACAATGCAGTGCGACTAAACGAGGGTGCAAATAACACCAGAAATTACAGGCTATTTTAGTCAAGGTTGTGGGTTGCACACAAATTTTAAAAAATCGAAAGTATACTAGAGATTATGTTAAAGAACACATTTATAGTTGTGTGCGTATGTTTATATATTTGTGTGTAAATAAATGTGTGTGTTACTTCAAAACTTGATATATTTGGCGAGTATCTAAAATATGAAGAGTTTATTACTTGTAAGGTTTTTATCTTATAGGATATAAAAATATTTAATTTTCTAAACTGGTTTGTGCATAACACTGTATAAAATAATAAAATAAAGTTCTTTTCATGTTTTTTTAACTAAAAAATTGTTTTATATTTGTTTATTACTTGCAATTTTTTTTCTCTGTTGAACTCGAGGATAGAAAAATACTTCATCTGTCTAAGCTTGTGGATGTTTAACATTACATACGATTAGGTAGTTAACTATTTTTTTCGCCCACTATCTTAAACAGAAAATATTAAATAATGTGTTAATTATTTGAAATCAGTTTTAATTCGTTTAAACTTTTTAATAGCGTAGTTGAGAGAAAATAAAACTCATTACATTTTATACAAAAAAACTATGTACACATCGAATATCAAATATACAAAACTACTTACAATATGAAAGAAAATATTTATGTTGTATATGTGTGTGTGTGTGTGTTTATGCGCATCAGCATAGGTATTAAGGGGGCAGATGGTTGATTTGTGCATTCTACTACCAGAAATTTCGCTTAGGGGTTTCGATTAAGTACCAAAATACCCCCAAAAACTTACAGCCAATCACGCCTTGCTCCTCTCTCTCCAGCTAATCACCACACTTTTCCCCCTCCAAGGGGGCATTGTCAACAACCAGTTATAGCACACGCCCCCCTCCAAAGTGGGGCGAGGCAACCATTTAAAGGCCTGGGAAGCGGTGGAGCACCCTCCAGGGATTGTGGCCATATTAATAAAATGTTCTTTATGCTAATCTTGCTTCCCAGTGTCCTAGAACATACCCCTTTCCCTACTCACAATTAACAAGAAACTAGTAGCAATTGACGCTCTTGTCATAAAGGGGCATATTTATTCAGAAGGTTTAATTTACGGCAGAACTACCACAGGATTTTTCTTCCAAATATGCATCTACCTTTAAGGTACTTTTTATGTTTTGAAAGGTTTACCTTTATGTCATTCATGCTGTCTAGCATTCTTACATGCCTAACATCAGAGTAAATAACAAGATTATTCTACGATGACCATATGGAGAGGACGTCTTTCTCCTCCCTATTCCACCACCACGACGAGTTAGTAGTAGAATTTACGTTGAATATTCAAGGAGCAATGTATGATAAAAGCTAAGGAGGCGAACTGAGATGAACTTACCTCTGTTGCAGCCTCCAAATGATAGACAAATGCCTCCAGCGATGCCTGGGCGTGACATAGCCAGACAGCCGAGAGAACCGCAGATGTCACGTGCTGAGCAGGTGAGCTTGTGAGAAACTAAACAAACTATTCACTCCCTGTTGTTGGGGAACGTGAATTTCAAGAAAAGATTTCTTCAATATCATGTTTCAGTGCCTTATGTGCACATCTGCTTCACTGCTTAGTGGTCAGTGGTTGGGCAATATTACGGCAGAGAAAAACGCTTTCGCACAGATCTGTTCGCGAAAATCTGGGGTCTCCACCTAAAAAATCTTCCGATACTAGCACACCTATATTGACTTGCTACACAATTATATTACAAAACACACAAAGATTCATTAGATAATTTTATTAGACTCATTTTTACAAGTACAATAGCTTCGTTCAAGGTCAGTTCAATACAAAGGATAAAAAAACGTATTTTCTATAATACATAGTATAGAAAAAGTTCTGGATTTGTTTCATAAGATAACATTGCAGTGGTTTGAGTATTGTCATGTGTGCTGATGATGTAAAATGTATTTCTTTGCTAATGAATAAATATAAACTTCTGACACAATTTCAGTAACAATTAAATTGCATACGTAATTTGTACATAATGTAGCGAGCCATGTGTGTTAAATGTATGAATATATTTCTTAATTTGAAATATAACTATCTGAAAGTTAAGTTAGTATTAATTTACGTGCATATCTAATCACTTATAACAGAGTTTATTTAAAAAAAATTGCATATATCATTATATATAAATACACATGTACATATTTTAACTTGGTTTTTATAATATTAAAGTAATTTTCACATGTTTAAAAAATGTTCTATTCTTCTATACAGTACATGCGGAAACAACATAAGATATATTCAGTGAATCAGTGATGTTACTTTCATAGAAGGAACATCAATGTTCAAAATATATACAGATGCTTGCAATGTCCAAAAATAACTATCTAAGGCATAGGGCTATGTGATGATGAAGAAGAAGATACAGATGTAACCAACGTAAAAATAATTTAATGTTTATGCATTCAATAAATACATTAACATAATTTTCACATCCTACTTTGAATAGTGGCGGTGCTTTACCAGCTAGCACCATGCCTTATGACAGGACTGTATCACAGTTCACCCTGATCCTGGATGATCAGTTTAAGTGAAACGTTCTGTATATCAAGGAAAACTAGTATGTTTTCTCATGATTATGCCATACTGAATTTAATTGCCTAACAAATGCTTACTTTACCATTATGAGAGCTTATTACCATACTTATTCCACAGCCAGGACTTCTGTACACGACTCGTGGCTAAGTACCGAGCAATGCCAACGAACAGCATCGCTTGCTCTACACGGCAGCTGTGTTTGCGTCATGCGATGCTAGACTTTTAAGCTGTTAATACTGTATGTGATGATATTTGACGGTGCATGTAGAAGACTCTCCTCTCTTTGTGTCACAGGTGCGAGACTATTGGTGCTGCGACACTTGTGTCTGTCCAGAGGACAGGGTCGGCCAGAGAGAGAGGCTCGAGAGACCACGACAACCCGAGCCACAGGTCGCTGAGGTGTGGTCCTTTTACTGTTTTACAAAGTTACAAATATGTACAATCTGACAAAGTAAAAATGAAGTAAGGTATATGTATAGTTATGTGACATCTTTAACAAAAGAAAATTAGAATTAAGACAAGAAACATATTAAAGAGTAAGACGGCAACAAATAAAATAACAAACAGAGAGCAATGAAAGAGCTTAAACCCATGTAAAAAAAATCACTAAACCATCCATGCAAAGTGGCGCAGAGGTTACACGTTTTAACTCACAATCTGGAGGCGTCGTGATGTCAGTTTTACATGTATTCCCGAAATCGCTCCAGGTGAATGCTGGTATGTTCCTTTATCGATACCATGGCCGGTTTATCACCCTAGTTCATGCCCTTGTGTAAAGTTGTCTATCTTCATTTCAAATAACCTCGCTGTCGACAAGAAGTAAAGCCTACTTGATTTGAATGTACCGGGAAAAATTTTAAAACCAACACTGTTATATAGTGACAACACAAACAAGTTAGATATACGAAAGAAATACACAAATCCACGTATTTTCGACGTATTGGCATTCATCAAGGTAGAGGGACACTAAAACAATTGGCTATCACAAATTGATTTTTGCAATGGCTATTTATGTGCTGTTGAATCTTCTAGGTAGGGTGAACCCACACAGTGTGCAGCACTCTACTTATGAATTACTAAGATAGCCCTTTGCCCTATCATAATTCCTATTATTTGACTTGAGCACACATAATGTGTATATTTGACGCACTATCTTGTATCGTTAGACCAGTAACTGGTTAATCCCTACTATTCTGCTCTAGGAGTGTTGCCAAGGATACATACTGCGACTTTTATTCCTGCAACTTTTGCACACAGCGCACGTGACTTGGTTAAAAATGTAGTCTGTTTCTTCTCCCGACTCTGTTTAACTCAGAGGTAGCCATCGCTAAACTTTGAAGATATATCTGACCACATGATTTTCTTTTACACTCCACAGTTAACTCTGTAGAGTTCCAGTGACACATCTTCTTAGTAAGAAGCTAAATCATTAGATACTGCGCTGCGGTCCTAGGCAATCTCTTTATTCTGCTATTTGCACAACGATCCTTGAACTATTTGCCGTTATTCTGTGGGCGGTTTTCGTAGTTATATCCTGCCTCAGCTCTTTGACATGTTTCCATATTGTTACATCACGAAACTGACATGTGGTCCTGAACTCGGTACAGTATAACGCCCTATGATAACTCTGTGTATTAAATACATTTTTTCCGAATAGCAAGGTAACATTTCAGTACCATTTTTACATTTTCAGTTTCTCTTTTTCCTGTTCTATTGCTGGTTCGGATATTATTATTAAGTCCTGTGCAGCCTTTACTTCTTTGATCCCGATGTTTTGCATACATATTATACTAGTTCCGAGTTATTATTTGGCACATCATATGCTATGATTATTGGCCTCCTTTGCTTCAGAACTTCAAGTTTGAGGTTATGTTTCTGTTTTTTTTTATTTTTTTTTAAGTTTTTCAGCTTTTGCTAGCACTTTTACATTTTGCCATATTTATTTTATATTATTTACTTGCCAGCCATCGTATTTAGGACTAAGGTTTTCCAGCCATTGTTGGTAACTCACATTAAGAGCATATTTAATAATATTATTTAATATTCGTACTTGTAAATCATTAACAAAATCTCCGTCACAGTAACAAACAAAGGTTAATGTAATGCGTTAGCCTTAAAGTCGAAATTTTATGAAAATGGGAGCATCCATTGCTAAATGGATAAAAATGAACATGTAACGGATTATAAAATAAGACTACAAACCATTTCCTTAGATGTAGGGAGCTAAGAATTACTAAGCCATGTCACATAGACTGTCTCAGAAAATCTGGCTTCCTCGCAACGCGAACATAACGCTTTACCGATCATGGCCAGTTAGGATCGCTTAAAGGGGTTGTAAAATTTCCCCCGGGATGAATATACCATACCATTTATGTATTTTTGAAATTACTTCCAAGTCATCTGATTGTAAGGCAGTAGAATTTCCTTACGGTTTGTAGCTATGTGTTAAATTAATTAATAAGTTACACATACCTTCACGTCAGTACTTTACTTGTTGTTAAGGTAAGGTTTGTGAACCTTGCGTCTCGTGGCCAGAACGACAATCGATATGATTACTCACAACTTGACACAGTGACAGGAACTGGGAGAGGAATCATCAATGGCCTTTGTCAAGGAGCCATCCCAGTATTCTTCTGGAATGATTTCGGGAAACAATGTAAAACGAAAACAGGTTGGACTGAAGGCTTGGTCATCCTGAATGCGACCCCAACCTGTTAACGTTGCGCCACCTGGCTCGGTTTGTCGTGAAGCACTTACCATGGAAATATTGAAATGTGTGTTATTGTACAGTACTGTATTGTATTAAAGCTGAGCATATTATATGTAGTTGACAAGTAATGTTGTGTATCCAGGTGCCGCACAGAGTGAGAGAGGCTGCTCCTTATTCAGATGCACCTCCATCAGTGCCACCGCGTCCACGGCAGGTGAGTTATGTTGGCAGCACACTTGCATAAACACGTGACTTAGCCGATAATACTTATATCATAGTCATGTCTCAGTAATCGTTTATCATTAGTTTTGACAGCAGTATATCTGCACATCATCCCATATTTTGTAGAAACATTAACAAATACATTATTTTAATCTGATTTTCTTTGCTGCAGAAACATTAATAAATTTTTCAGGGATGACATATTTTGATGAAATGATGAAACACTGATTTATTGTTTTGATTTTTATTTTTCTGAAAATGAAGTTTATAAAGCCAATCACTACTACACGATATATTGTTGCAAATATGCAAGCATAAGAATAAGTGCTATTTTGTGCAGAAAGGATAAGATATTTTTTTCGAATTAATGTAGTCGTTCAGAAATGCTTCACAGTAGTACATGTTTATATTGTTCTATAAGATTAGACTAAACACGAACTAGGCCTTCCATACTGAAATTTTTGGTTAGGGAAGAAATTGTCACCATAGATAACTACAAAAAATTACGTAACAAGAAAAATAAAATTTTCAGCTTGTATACATCCCGGTGTTGTTTCTTTTTGCGCATTTTATGTGAGTGTGAGTCTTACAAATATGTCATTTATTCTGGCTGATCCTTCCCGGTAGTCATTCTATTTTAATTTATCTTCTTGACACCAATTTGACAGTTTCAGTAGCTTCGTTTTATACTTTGTTTTTTGATTAAGTTACGGTACGTTATTATAATTGCCGATCAAAAGCTGCTCTGCCAGACGTAATACGGTTACTAGCTTACGCAAGTAATAATAAATCTGTTTCTTGGGTGAGTTGATTAAAATGAAACATTAGATAGTATAAATGAAAATACATACACAAATGTAATAACCAGTGGGGCCGCGGTGGCCGAGGGGTCAGACCTCTTGCCTCCCACTAAGGCGATCCGGGTTCTGTTTTCAGCGGGGTCGGTCCCCGGATTTTCACCCGTGGGAATCGTGCCGGACGATGCCGCTGGCCGGCGGGTTTTCTCGGGGATCTCTCGTATTCCCCACCCATTCATTCCGGCACTGCTCCATACTCACCTCATGTCACCCCCCGCCAGTGCTAAATACCTCGATGTTAAGCGCTGACCAAAAATCTTTCCACAAATGTAATAATAAAATAAATCTACAAAAGCCATTAAACAGTGTTATCTTGAAGTTTAGCGTATAAATTATACAGAATGTTCACAAAAAACACCGACAAGCTCCGGCAGGTGATTCCTTGTAAAAAATAAAGCAGAAAATAATATATAAGACATTTTGTACGTAACCGTAATATTAAGGGAGTATTTAACCTTTGAAAATCATATTTTATAACTTTGATTTCCCCACAAACCGAACAGTGATCAGCGTAAACTGACAAAACTCAATGATATTACTTCATGACAATAAGGCCGACGAACCAACAGTCAACGCCAGTTGATACATTAAACCCTTATGCGAATAATAGGGGTGACCTCCTTTAAATTGCTGACAATTTTTTTAACGTAAGGATAATCCAACATTTAAAAGTGTAATGCAACCTTAGTAACAGAAAAGGTCCTCTAGTAGCGACTGTCTCATAGTTTTCGTGCATAACGTACGTCAAGTTTTGACGTGGTGAAACACAGCCTAGCGTGTGGGCAACACTGCGTACACGAGTGTGTTGTTTATTCCGCAGTGCCGCACAGATGATGGTGGAGATTCACTGTAAATATCACGTACAGTAGTTTAAATAGCTCACACAACCGTAACCAACACAACAACTTGATCCACCGTTACCAGCTGTGTGTTAAAGTGTGGGGACGGCAATCCGAATATTTATTGTAAATATGTACTGATGTTAACAAATACGTATGTAGTTCGTGCAATACATTGCTCCTATTTGTGCTATGTTCTTTGTTCTGTACACATGTTCTCTCTTAATCTAACCATTAAAACAGTTGTTAGTGTCGGCAGTTACCGCCAGCCAGCGTTTTTTCTCAAGATTCATTTCCTTCCTTTTGCATTCCGCCACTACTCCATTTCCACCTCATTTCAACGTCATCAGCTCTCGATAAAATACTGTTAAGAGGATTATGTACCGAATGTAATTTCCCACGTGTGAGGCGAGAAAACCAGTGGGTGATTAGGCCGACTTTGCTACACGTGACGTACTAATAGGCGCGCAGTATTTTGACTAGTAGAAATTTTTCTGAGGCACTTTTAAGTCGTGACTCTACATTTTTTATCGTAGGTAGTATCAAAAATCTCATCATTTCGGCTTACGTAGGTTGTTTTCGTGTCTTTGTTCTTAAGAATTCGAGTGGTGTGTTTTGCTGACGTTAGTAGAAAATAGTGCTGTTTTTAGCTTCTTTGTGGTGCCCAAAAATCATGATTCTAATAAGAATGCTGCATGTTTAAACGTTATTATTTCAAGTGTGTTATTTTGTAGATATACGGGTTGAGAATATCATTAGCAGTTTCGCGTAAGAATAAAACGAAATCACACGGCACCCTACAGCATCGTTCATACAACCTGTGTTAGTTGTCACTCACATCTCGCTAATGTACTCAATTTAACCAGTCAATGATGCAATTGGCATGACTGAGAAAGCCGTTGTATAGCCTACCTCTGCGGGGTTACACTGCGCCTTCATATTTTGATTCGCATTTTCTTGAAAACGATTTACCGAAGTGAATTAACACAAGAGGTACTTTCCCCTATATTTTTCGTGATAAGCAATGATATGCATAGAATATTTTATTACCGCTTAGTATTTAAAAGTTACTTATACAAATAGGTTGAGTAATCCTTTCATAAGCTGTGAAGGGTAACGTTGAGTCGACCACATTTTAACAGATTTATTTGCTCCGATTTTTAGAGCTGTATACCAATTTTGGTGGCTCCATCTCTTATACTGTACAGTATTTTTCAAAAAAATGTATTTCGAAATTTTGTTTTCAACGTCCGGTAGCTCCCTTAAGGTTGTTTAAGTGCGATAAAGTCATAATTTTATAGTTATAGGAAATAGTGTTAGTTTTGTAGACGATACTTGTGAGTGCAGTTTTCTCTTACGAAACAATTTAGCTGGCGTAGTTTTCTCATAACGAGGTGTCAAAGTCAAAATTTGCGTGTTCTGCTGCCATGCCAATAATGAAAACCATTTGACTTACATACGTAAAATAATTCACAGTGAAATAACATACTATGAGCTACGCAATAAAACGTTTGAAAAAACCCCGCGAACTGTTTTTGTATTTTAAAAATATTGCTGAATTTGCAAATTTTTTTGTACTTTTGCGATTTTTTAAAATTTAAAATATTACGTTGTGGGTTTTTTGTGAATTATTTTGTTTAAGTAGGTCAGCTGGTTTTCACTATTTGCGTGGCAGCAGAATGTTGTGAAACTGTTATTTTATCCGTTTTACACATGACTAATAGTGTTTGGGTGGCTCTAACCAGAGGTAGGCACTGTATATTGAAACTAGTTAAGTGGTTAAGTTAAGGGTGAGGGTTACTGTTAAATGAAATATGTTAATCTAATTACGGTGGCTTTACTTTACTAGTTTAGATTACAGAATACTTCAAGGATATACAACATAATTTAGGTAGGAGAGGTGCGGCTGTTTATTTAGTTAAGTTATGTTTATACTCTACTCTATGATGGGTGACACCTTAGACCTCACCGTTAGCATGATGCGGATGCTGATGATGAATGTGCTCGGCTATCGACGGACGGCGGCACGTCGTGGGTCTCGACCCAGGACTATTCTGGCGAGGTGGTGACGTCTGGAAGGCTTGAAGGAGACCGACCACGATTCCCCCTATACTTTGCATTATATTACCACACTTCAGCGCAGGTGGGGAGAATCGCAGAGGCCCTTGTCTTGTGCAACCCCTGACCTGATTGCACTGCCGTCGTCGCTAGCCCGTCCTCCAGGCGAGGCTCTTGCTAATCGTAACATTACCCCCAATTTTACCAAAATGATACGCCCTCGTATCATAAAGGTTAGTCGGATTTTGAAATAGCAATATATATCGATGTCGATATATATCGAACACATTGATCTTTATATACAGCGACGTAATTTTTGTTTAAGATTGATGTTTACTCAAATACCAGAAAAGTTATTTCACGAATTTTCGAAATTCACCACCTAAGGAAGTGAAAAGGGGTGAAAGGTGATGAAATGTGTTTTTAAATAATTGTTGATATACCTTGAACCCAGCGGGCTACAGTCGTGTTTTTCATGTGAAAGAGACACCAGTAAAATAGTGTAAAATGTAATTCAAGGGTTGTTCGAATTTCAATCTCTTAGGAGGTGAAGAGATTGGTATGTATTTTAGATAAATCTTCTGTATATATCGAACCCACCGAGATATTCAGTTTATTTTTGCTTGAGAGTGATGATTAGGTAAATGGCCGCAAAGAGGTTTAAGACTTTTCAAAATTCGGACTCTCAGTACTGTACAGAGGTGATATGTGATTTCTAATGAACGATTGATTTTGCCTTGAATAAATGACCTATCGTCGTGATTTTCACTTCACTTGGATACTTGAACAAATATGTAAGGTATGAAACTAAGATTTTACGAAATTCGACACCCAAATGGGTGAAAAGAAATAACATTTGTTTTCTATCAATCGATGATACTTATCTAACCAGCAGAGATATTGAGGTGGTGTTCGCGTCAGAATGATGCGTACGTAAGTAGGTACATAAAAAAAGTAATGCAAAATTTTTATTTTATGAGATAACTTAATTACTAAGAAGAACTTTCAAGGCAAACGAACCGAAAAGCTAGTACGACCAGCGATAAATAAATGTTATAGGAGTTTCAATCTTCAGTTCGATCAAGACGCGGTGTTGTACAACCTCTATGAGTCCCATTAATATTTTATTTTTAAAAGTAGTTTTCATGAATAATTTCGACGTTATGCGGCGCAGTTGATTGTAGCTCTGATATATTGTTCGAGAGGTTCTGGAGTCAAATTCCTTTAAAGGCTGTGCAAATGTGCAAGTCTGGCACATAAAAACTGCAAGGAGTATTCAATTAGCGCTGTTTGGATAAAGTTCAAAAGTGGTGAAAATGTATTATGCAGTCCACTATCTACTGAAGTTCCTCGACAGCATCAGCCCAGATATATATACCATCTCACTGACCTCAAGGTTGGGGCACTAAATACGTTCATATTTGAGCGAAACATTATCCCGCCGAAACTCTTTAATGCCACTTAAATTCAAGTAAAGGTTTTGAAAAGCAAATATGTTATTGAAGGCAGCATCACCAATGGTCGTGCTCGGGGAAATCAGTTATAATACAACATAAAATACGTATTTCATTCAATTACCCTCTTGCAACGCCAACATTGCTGTAAATATAAATAAGGCCCAGGCGAAGTCGCCGTTAGTGGCAGTGACAAACTTAAGGACTGCCGACAAACTTAAGACAACTTTTCGCGTAGACAGCTATACGTACTTGTCTTGTTGCAGAGTTAACTCAACTAGCAGATTTGTCTATATACGACTTGGTGACTTAACTTCCTATCTGGTGTAAAAAGAGGTTTTCAATTAAAGTTAATATCGCCTGCTGTGAGTAATAGACGCGAGCAATGCCGCGGGCGCACTGCTAGTCTTTTATATTATAGCAATAAAAATTAACAACAGCATTTGTTTCGTATTAAAGTTACCTCATCACATTAATCCTGTTATTATAAAAGCATTAAAACTTCAAGCTGTTCTGCTTACGCAAGACTGGCGTATTTATTAGTGAAGGCATTTTACACATGCCTATTGCATAGGGCTATTTCTATATAAATATTCTCTGTAGAAACTGTAAGTAATGCTGTTTTCGTGAAAAATCCTTTGAAGAAAGATACGTTAATATACCAACAATATTATAATTACACTAAAAAAATTAAATATTAACTGCACAAATTTTGTTGCTAATTCTCGCCATATTGAACAATTATTTTATTTTCGTATTTATCAGTCATTAACAAAAGCCATGTCACGGTAGTTATATGTAAACAAACAATAGTTTCAGTTAGTACATAAAAACCAGGAACTGCTGGTTAGAGAAGACCTCTAACCATTTAATTAAATACGGCGAAGTCATACAGACTGTCTCCGATAATCTAGCTTCCTCACCACGTAAGCGTAACGGTGTAGCGATCATGGTCAGTTATAGGATCGCTGAGAGTGGCTGGAAAATTTCTCCCGCGATGAATATATCAAACCAATTAACTTACGTAGTTTTTAAATTACCTCTGTGTCATATGATTGTATGGTAGTAGATAAACTTGCAGTGAAGGTTAGGTAAGTGAATTTTACGTTTCGACGACAGGAATGCGATGCGATACGGTTACTCACAACTTGACACAGTGACAGGAACTGGGAGAGGAATCATCAATGGCCTTTGTCAAGGAGCCATCCCAGTATTCTTCTGGAATGATTTCGGGAAACTATGCAAAACGAAAAGAGGTTGGAATCAAGGCTGGGTCATCCTGAATGCGACCCCAACCTGTTAACGTTGCGCCACCTGGCTCGGTTTGTCGTGAAGCACTTACCATGGAAATATTGAAATGTGTGTTATTGCACAGTACTGTATTGTATTAAAGCTAAGCATACTTGTAGTTGACAAGTAATGTTGCGTGTGCAGGTGCCGCACAGAGTGAGAGAGGCTGCTCCTGATTCAAATGCACCTCTATCAGTGCCACCGCGTCCACGGCAGGTGAGTTATGTTGGCAGCACTCTGGCATAAACACGTGACTTAGCCGATAATACTTATATCATAGTCATGTCTCAGTAATCGTTTATCATTAGTTTTGACAGCAGTATATCTGCACATCATCCCGTGTTTTTGTAGAAACATTAACAATAATATTATTTAAACATTCAGTAATTTTTTTTTGCAGAAACATTACTAAATTTTTCAGGATGAGATATTTTGATGATCTGAGGAAGTACCGACGTATTAATTTGATTTTTATTTTTTCTGAAAATAGGTTTTATAACGAAAATTGATACTACACGGCATATTACTGAGAACCTGAAAAAATAGGATTCTAGAACGCTATTTGGTGTAGTTACTGAGAAGGGATGAGTAAATTTTTTCGAGTAAATATAGTCGTTCAGAGGTACTAATAGCATATGTTTATGTCGTTCTATATAATTAAACTAAACAAATATATGCTTACGACATTATTCTTGGGGAAGAAATTGTTACAATTGACTACTATGAAAAATAATAATAAATAAATAAAAGGAAAATAACTCTTAGCTTGTTCATATACAAGAATCGCTTCATTTTGTGAATGCCAGTCTTAATAATATGTGATTAATTTTGGCTGATACATCCTGGTAGCCATTCCATTCAAGTTTAACTTCCATACCATTTTGGCAGTTTCAGTCGCTTCATTCCCGATACCGTTGTGATAGTTTCAGTTGCTTCATTCTCGATACCATTTTGGCAGTTTCAGTTGTTTCATTCCCGATACCATTTTGGCAGTTTCAGTCGCTTCATTCCCGATACCATTTTGGCAGTTTCAGTCGCTTCATTCCCGATACCATTTTGGCAGTTTCAGTCGCTTCATTCTCTATACCATTTTGGCAGTTTCAGTTGTTTCATTCCCGATACTATTTTGGTAGTATTAGTCGTTTTATTCCCGATACTATTTTGACAGCTTTATTTGTTTTATTCCCGATACAATTTTGGCAGTTTCAGTCGCTTCATTCTCAGTACCATTGTGGCAGTTTCAGTTGCTTCATTCTCGATACCGTTTTGGCAGTTTCAGTCGCTTCATTCCCGGTACCATTTTGGTAGATTTATTAGTTTTATTCCCGATACCATTTTGGCAGTTTCAGTCGCTTAATTTTTTCTGTAACTTTTATTAGGTTACGTTAAGTTATTATAGTTGGTAATCAGCAGCTCTCCCAAAAGTAACATTGTTACTAGCTTACGCACGCAAAAAGAAATCAATAGATCGGGTGTGGCGAACAAAATGAATCATTAGAAAGTATACATTTCAGTACATACACAACTACACTGCTAAAATAAATCTTCATAAGCCATTATTAAACTGTGTTACACTGAACGTTTGGTTATAAATTCTGTGAGAAAGTAAAATAATTTAGGATATGTACTATACAACCTGTATTATCAGTAATTCTCAAGGAATGTAGGTGCCATTGAAAATACATATTACATTTAAAATTCTAATTAATAAAACATACTTTAGAAGAAATAGTAATCCCGTGAACAGTGTCATATTTTACGGAGATGTGAAATCTGCGAATGGATGTTCGGTTCCCTTTAACTGAAGAAATAGGCGGTGTTGTGTTATTATCTGTCTTAACCTTAAGTATCTGTTCTTTTAAGTGGGGTTTTTATCATTAGTACATTGATGTACAAAATTTGTTGCTTGGCTTAACTTCAAACGAATGACTATAAATATTAAGGGTGCAAGTGGTTAGTTGCGAGGTACGCAGTCTGTTCCGCAAGGCGGACCATACAACCAGGGCTTGACTGCTGTATGTGGCTGCAATTTACGTTGACAGGATTGTCTTCGCAGTACAGGCTCTTGTGGTAGTAGCAGACCAAATGTGACGTTGTAGAAGGCAATGTACTGTACAAAGGAAGACACTATCATTCCTCTGTTGAGAGACTGGAGAATACCGCGGAAATATGACGGCCTTGTAAAGCAACCGTGTGTGTGTGTTTAACAGCTACTGTTGCCCATGGCTACCTATAACTTCGATACGCAAATTACAGCGATGCATCATCGATTTTCTTACCCGGTCAAAATGTGTGGGCTTTTGCTAATGGTTGCACATGCAAACATATGCTCGGCGGGTTCTTGTGAAATATTGTTTTGAGATAGTCCTAAAAAATAAATCAGTCGAAGTATGGTGACACGTCTCTTGTGCATCCATCTCTTTCCAGCACTCGCGAAATGTGGAGCAAAAGTGGTCACGAGCCTCCAACTGAAGTTTGCAGAAGACTCGTCTTGTTGGTATTACACACGCTAACATGGTTGAACGTCACGTTCCCAAACTGAAATAACAACGTTTCTTGTTAAAATTGCCGATAAGTGTTCTGTTCATTTGACGGCATAAAAAATACAGTCCTGTGGGATTGTCTCAACATCGGCTTAGGTACTCGTATTAACAGTAAACGTCATTTAATGCAGGTGTTCTACCATCGTGTGAGGGTTTATATAGTCCCTGATGCAGCTGTTTCTTCTGTTGAGAACACCATCTGGTTTGTAAAGTAACATAGCCAGTCCATAGAATGTAGCGAGGAAAGTCAGGCTCGTCAGAGATAAATGGCAGTTCTGTCGTTGTACGTCTCACTAATGGTGTCATGCCCTTTTACTGCTTTGATGACGTTTGATTGCGTGATTCTGTTCATACAGACGCTGTTTTGATATTGTATATCTCACGGTAGGCTACCATACAAGAAACATGCAGGCCTACGTCGTTTATGCAAAAGTGTGTTATTTAGTAACGTTGATATCCAGTGGTTAGAGACCTACAAATTTCCCTATATGATATGACAGCGGACAAGACAGTGTGTGTTCATCTGACTTCTGGTGTTGGCTAGCAGTATGTGAGGTTACGTTAAGTTATTATAATTGGTAGTCAGCAGCTCTCCCAGAAGTAACAATGTTACTAGCTTACGCACGTAATAAGAAATCCAACGATCGGGCGTGGCGAATAAAATGAATAATTAGAAAGTATACATTTCAGTACATACACAACTGCATTGCTAAAATAAATCTAACACACTTCAGTGCAGGCGGGGAGAATCGCTGAGGCCCTTGTCTTGTGCAACCCCTGACCTGATTGCACTGCCATCGTCGCACTGAACGTTTGGTTATATATTCTGTGAGAAAGTAAAATAATTTAGAATATGTACTATACAACCTGTATTAACAGTACTTCTCAAGGAATGTAGGTACCATTGAAAATACATTTTTTCCTACAAATTATAGGAGGATGTTTTCAATCAGTGGTATATGGTCAACTGTCAAATTCCCTCTAGCCTGTGATGCGGCTCAAAAAAAAACAATAAAATAAAATAAAAAAACATCCCGTAGCCAAACATGTTAAGAGTGTTTTCGAGTGAGAACATGTCAGTATATTCTAGCCTATTGTCGAATAATAACTCGACATTTGTATGTCTCAACCAGTACAACGTATTAATATAAAAAAAAAAAACTTATTCTGAAGCAGGAAACTAAAGGAAGATTTCTGTTAGGTGAGAATTTTCCTCCCTGTAATGGCATGGCCTGCAGCTACCATCTTGTATTCCGATGACCTTAATTTTTGTGTCCAACACTTTAAATTCTTTGTAGACTTTCTCCCCTGAAAATTCTCTACATTTCACCAAAGCTGTATAAATTTTCCACGAACGTTTCGAATTTTCGGCCTGATAGCCCCATGAACTTCCCGAAGATTAATTTTTCCCCTCTTCCCTTTCCCATCTTATAGCACCCTTCCGCCTTCACAACCACTCAGTTATTAATTTTTCTTGTGCACTATAACAGAAACTACTTTGGCAACACTAAAAATGATAAAAGTCCCTTTACGACAGACTCGTTATGGCCAGTCATCCACTACAACAAGAAATACCGCTGTGTCCCACCGCTCACCAGACTCGGGATTAACCAGTTACCCCAAGATAGGTAGATAAATACAATGCACTCTCACTTTGCTGTATTGCCACACGCATACACACGCGCGCACACACACATACATACATACATGCTAGCGTGCATACCTCTATAATATCCATACATACACACTCACGTACATACATATAACTAACCACAAAAACATACTAGGTATAATGTTGTTCATATTGAATTACAAGTTACCTTACTGGTCATATAAGATTAACAAGTATTAGAAATAGAGTTTTGTGAGAAACATATAATATTTTTACATATCGTAACGAAATGTTACCTAACAAATGTTTATAACGTGTCTAAAACACAAAAAGTTACAGTTCTTGTGCACAGCCGTAAATCCCAAATGTAAAAGTGTGATTTTTTCGGGCCATGAAATTCCTTCCACATTATTGCAAGTAAACTGTGAATTTTTTTTATCACAATCTTTTGTTATTCATGAATTAACTTTAATTTTAAATGTTTTCTATTTTAGCTGTTCTGTTTTTGTTTTTATGGTGGTGGCATTTTGAAATCCTGAATAATTTTGTACCTCGAAAGAAGACCTATTTGTTCTACCCAAAATCGTTCTTATGTACTGTTAAGGACGCTATAACTGTTACTGTTATCAAAGCTATTTCACCCTTATTAAGTTAACATGAACTAAAATGTTTGAGAAATGCTGACTGTAAATATGCAGGTGCCGCAGAGAGATGCTAGGTTTGAAGATCAACACCCAGATATTCGTCCAGAGAGATCTCGGCAACAGGTAAGCTCGACCACATCACAGCTGTCTTAGCTATTAGAGATGATATCAAACGTTTTAATGTCATTCTCTTCCGGTATTTTGTAATACTTCTTAGTCGCTAGAGTTTGGTCTTGCAGAAAACTGAAACTAATTATTTGGTTGGATATTATCGCAAAGTAGTTCCATACCAATACGAAATTTGTTTTATGAATTATTTCTGATAATTACCTGTCACTGAACTGTACCTTAATTAATTTTATCGCAATTTTTAAACATGAGACGAGGCGCAAACTGAAAAATTCACCGTCTTGTTATTGTTTTATGCAGTAAACCAAGTTTGTAAAAAACAAAGAGGTATCAAATTAATTCACTGGGGAAAAAACAATAAATCGGATAACAAAAAATGGTCTGTTTAGTATTTTAATTGGTACACGAAAGCTTTCCTTGACTATGTAACACTCGGTGATTAAGTCACCAAACTGAGCGAGGTGGCGCAACGGTAACACGTTGTAATTGAATTCTGGAAGACACGGGTTAGAACCACGGCTCCGGAAATCCTGATTTCGGTTTTCCATGGTTCCCCGAAATCACTCCAGGTGAATGCTTGGACGGTTCCTTAACAAAGGCCATGGCCGACTCCTCTCCCAGCTCCTGTCATTGTACCAAGTTGTCTCTCGTCTATTAAGACATCGCTGTTGACGAGCCATAAAGCTCACTTTACTTCTTCCGTAAGACACCAAATTGTGAGTATTGTTTCGTGTTACGTTGTTAGAGTGACAGAAAACGTATACCTACTTATACTTATATCTTTACAATCCATGACCAACAGCAATTAGCAGCTTGGTGTGTTCATTGTTAACATCAGTAGTATGCTAAATGTAATACATCTCACTGTTATTCAGAAGTTTGTTCTTTAGAAGGAATGTTTGAAAAGTTTAAAATGAAACATTTATGTTGGACAAAGTGTATAGGTTATATACAGGGTGTTTGGTAATTGTAGGTACAAACGAAAGGGATGTGTCGAGGACGATGAAACAAACATGCTAATAAACATAGTTCCGGAAACATTACATTGTACGACAAAAACACTATAATAACAATGCATAAATAGCTATAAAACCAGTGTTCCCGAGGATCAAAACGTCAGAATGATGCACATGTGGACCAATACATTACAACAAGTGTTCGAAATGGGCACCGTTCATCTGAAGGTAGGCTTCAGCACGTCTTCGCATCGATGTCCGTACACGTTAAAAAATTCCAGGTTTGTTCCGAATGCAGCGGCAACCATCCAAAATGCATTCCCGTAGCTCGTTGACACTATCAACAGGGCTGGCATTCACCAAAGCTTTATCCCCACGAAAAAAGCAGTGTTGCAGCATTGCCATGTTTGCACCTGTCCATACATCGTAAAGGGAAAACGGGCGTTTTCTGGACCTACGTTTATTAGCACTATTTGCTTGTTTCGTCGTCCTCGACACACCTCTTTCATTTGTACCTATAATTACCAAACACCCCGTGCGTGTGTATACATACGTACAGGATGTCCAGAAACGGTAGGATAATAAGCACATCACGTGAATACTGGGCAAAATTGGAGACGAAAATGTAAGTGGCAAAATGTTGTACGACAACTTTTGTCATTCAGAATGTGGCAACCCTGCACGTAGCTAGGAGTTAGTCCTCTCTTGCGCTCAACAGCTATCATGCTATTACTGCTGGGCGTAGGTTCGAATCCCGGCAAGTTCGACTGTTTTATTTTTTTGTTTTAAGTTTAAGTTTTTGTTATAAGAATACCAGGACATAGATAAACAAGTATTGTACGTCCATTTGTTACTGTTAAATTAAGTAAGACCGTCATCGTAAATTGACGTAGATTTTCTGCAACTTGCAATATCACACTGAAAGCATGTTACACGTTTGAGAGGACACCAGTAAATGTACTGGTAGAACATTGTTTGTCAGATTCCCGTTACCAGTGTGGACATTTGTATTGGTATCAAAATAAAATGATACAATGACCTTTTCAAATTTAATATGCAGATATTTTTTTAAGGCTAAAATGATAACTGATATGGAAAATCCTTGCATACTATTCAATGAATCCACAAGTAAGCTAGAATAATGTGCTTTTATTGTGTTATAAACGTAAGCTACAAGTAAAATTTATTTGAAAAACCCCTGTCACAAACATTTTACTATAGACTTTCGCGTGAGATTAGGCAACTAAGTATCGTAAGTTACATGTTATAATTTGATAAAGAAGGTATAATGCAACATTAAGCATAAATTAACCATTGGAAGATGTTAGTCGAATACCAGAAGGTGAAATAAATTATTCTACACTAATTCATCACAATTAAATTAATAATTATTTGGTCAGCTCTTCATCGTCAACTGTAAGTCGTTTGAAGGCATCTTACACTTGTGAGGAGAGCAGTAAGATTGTCACATTCTTTTTACATATGTGGACAATGAGTGGAGTGAGAATTCACAGGGTTTAAAGACGCGCACTTATTTTGTTTTTCCATTGGCCTAACAAAGTTTTGTATTTGGTCACAAAACTACGCGTTGAAATTGACCTAGTAATGAATAAGCTTTCCTCTCTTTGTATTGGCTGTTCAAAGTAAAACTTCCCTTTTAAAGACCACTTTGTCGAGAACAGTGTTCAAAAAGTATATTTTATCATAGACTTAGACGTTAACTTTTGAGTACAGGTACCACACAGTAAGTTATGACGCTATGGTTACTTACAATGCTAAGTTTACACTAACAAGTGTCAGAAGCGTACAATATGAATACAAGCCAATTGTGCTGGCAAAATTGGCGCCTTAAATAGCCGTTAATTAGTTTACTTGCATTTTAAAGAGAACATTTTTATTTAAGATTGTTAACATCGGTTTTATTTATAATAAAATATTTTTTTGCTGTACTATGGCTTAAGACACGTCTAGGTAATTTTGTAAACAGCTTTTTTTTTTTTGTTTTAAGTTTTTGTTAAAAGTATTTGTATACTTAAAAAGAACAATAGAAATTCATTTTTAATGAATAATATTATCCACACCACTAACGAGTACACACAGCAAGACAGATAGGCCTACATTCAAATACACACGAGTTAGAAAATTCGTGATTATAGACCGTAACACGCGATCCTGCTGTCAAAACTAGAAACTGTAGAAAAATACTCTCTGACATAGACGTGTAAGGCTTTTATTTTTAGAACAATGTATTTGAAATTTCAGAAAACTAGTGTAGAAAATTTGTGGTATCTAACTTGGGAAGAATGCAGTAACTTGGTAACGCTGCATTACGAGTAGGTTTTAAGTCGAAGATACTGGCAAAACCAAGACTTAAAAAAATAAAAATAAAAATTAAGTTCTGGGAGAAATGAGGCATAGTAGTGGTCATGTAGAAACGAGTTAAATTTAAAATAGTCGTGGCCATTCTCCAGTATGTTACACAGTCATTGTTACAGCTTAATAATAATAATAATAATAATAACAATAATAATAATTCGAAAACTAAGGTGTACAACTGACCAGTGTCATAACCTTCTGATTCCTTGAGAAAAATAAAGCAAGAAATATGTAATACACTTTGTACGCCATCGTGATATTAAAGGAGTAATTCGCCTTAGAAAAACAAATTTTAAAACTTTGATTTCCCCATAACCGAACAGTCAGCGACGTAAACTGACAAAACTTAGGATATAACTTCAAGACAATAAGGCCTATAAACCAACAGTAAACACTAGTTGATACCTTCCACCCTTACGAAAATAAAAGGGGTGGCTTTCCTTAAATTTCTGACAACTTTTTTCTCGTAAGGAAAATCCAACATTTAAGAATGAATTATTGGAAAAAATGACTTAAGTAATAAAAAAGGTCCTCTTATGGTAACTGTCTAGGGCGCATAGTTTACGTGCAAAACGCACGCCAAGTTTTGGCGTGGTGTAACAGAGCCTAGCGTGTATGCAACACTGCGTACACGAGTGTCTGGTTTATTCTGCAGCGCCGCACAGACGGTGGTGGACATTCACTGTAAATATCACGTACCGTAGCTTAGAAAGCTCACATAACCATAACCAACACTTTGTTCCTGGCTTAATTTGTGTATGTGTGTTAAAAATTACGATAAATGTGCAAGTGAAATAAATATATCTTGGGTAGAACGCACGAAGTTAGACATTTAAACAGTTTGTGTAATTCTGGCACTACTGTAAAGTGTAGAGGAGCCGATTTGGTTTTCAGGCACTGTCAGATGTTGCCGATACCAATGCTGATACTACATTGAGAGGGAAAAATAACATTATTGCAGGTGCAAGAAATTCAAAATTTATTTTTTCAAAACATTTCGTCAAAGAAAATTATAATGGTCTTAATTTTTATGGTTTTAGGCTTACTTACTTTAAATATGAATTAAAATCTACACACCACAAACTAGTCAATGGCTCAAACTTATGCGGGCTTGTGATAAAGGATATGGTTTACTTTTTGGTATTGAGCATTATGTCATGCAATTTTGGTTTAAAATTAACATCAGGAATAGCTGAACTAACAGCCACCAAGTCATTTAAATTTGTAAAGTACTCGTGACTATGACAATCCTAGGCGCGTTTTTCTCTACCATTAAGTTGTGTTGAAAATTGTGCAACATGCAAAGAGAGAAGAAAAAATTTGGAATTTTTAGCTCTTCCACTTTATAGATTGGACGATTTGGATTTAACGGTACCTAAACAGCCGTACTGTAAACCTGTAGTCAAATGTTAGGTTCGAAAATACTCCAACACTACAGTCGCATCTCAGGTACGTGAATTCATGTCCGTAGGGATATGTCGAACACATTTTCCTTACCTTCCCCATCCCTCGACCCTAGAGTTGTATCTGCCTTGTCTTTAATACAGATTTCCTAAATGTCAGTTACCACCCAAGCATGTGAAAACAAATGCCACATCAGAGATACACAAGCAGTGCAGCGCTGTGTTATTTTACGCGCCGTAACGGTTTATTGCAGTAAACGTTTTTGTCACCTAGGCCGCGGTTACACGGGCCTCGGAACTAGTTTAAATTAAACTTGCTCAGCAGTACGTGTGGCCACACGGTGTCCGAAGTAGTTCATATCGTTGCTGCTTCATATTCAAACTGAACAGGTTGTAAAGGTTCTTCACCTAAACAACAATCTCTATGCCTTGCTGTGATTGGCTCGTTAAACTTCAACAAGCATTTCGCACAAAATGGCTGACAACCTCGTGTTATGTTGCAGCAGCAGAAATTAAAGTTATTAAAATGTTTTGTTGGCTACGTATAAGTAAAAATAGTTTCATATTAAAATATGAGCCCTTCAATATATTTTTAACGGAAAAAGAATGTATGCCATTTCCAGTACTCTTGTATGCATGAAGCAGGCACGTGGTCGTTCGCGGTAAAAGTAACTTTTAGAAAATCGTTGCCACGTTCAATAAAGTGTAATATTGGTTTAAATGTTTTTTGTCACGAAGAATTTTTGTCATCACATAACACATTGCATCCACATATGAGTGTGTTACTAGCTTTGGGACGGGGTAAGTAGAGCTTTCAAAAGGTTATGTTTATCGCGACCGACGCAACTTTTAATATGTAAACAAGTGAGTTCAAAAAACATAACGTAAATTTTACGTGCCTTCAGCTAGTTTCCTCTGTTTACCTTCTGTACATAGGTTAAGCTAAGGTTAATTCTACTACAGGTTAGAAAGAGCAATGCTATAAGTTTGGCACAGGGAAAATTTCTGTCACTTGAGCTAGTGCACCAAACTAACCAATCAGAGAGCTTTCCTGAATTTTAAGTTACATTAAGTTGATAATTTAAAATGTGAAATTGATTTCTCTTCATTTTAAAATTTATTTTAATGACTAATATAATTTCCAAGTTTATATAAATATAATTTTACTACGGTTTCTTATTTATCTGATCTCTTAGCGATCGAAGCGAAACTAGTGGCAGAAATGTTCCCTGTGGCAAGCTCTCCCATAGCAAAACGTATTTTCTTTCTAACCTGTAGTAGAATTAACCTTAGTTAAACGGTTAAACCAAAAATAACCTCAAAACAATATACTGTCGTATCAAAACACAATCGATTTTGACTGCGACAATCGAGTACCGTGTAACCACGCGAACGTGTTCACTTAAGTGACATTTATGGCTAAAACTGTTGGAAGAATTAACGGCACATGTTAACGAACAACACATTTTAACGTAAATATCAAAACACATTCAAGAAGAGACTGCCCCACCGATCTCCATTATTGTAGACTACCATTTGTTCTGACACGGACATGTAAATGCTTTGTGTAAAGTTGGAGCTTTATTGAGCAGTTTAACGAACATAATAAAATACTCATATTGTTTCGCTTGCACACTTATAATTTTTTTCTTTTCCAAAAACACACAAATTAAGCTAGGAACAAAGTGATGGTTACGGTTACGGAAATTATTTAAACTACGGTACGTGGTATTTAAAGTGAATGTCCGCCATCGTCTGTGCGGCGCTGCGGAATAAACCAAGACACTCGTGTACGCAGTGTTGCATACACGCTAGGCTCTGTTTCACCACGCCAAAACTTGACGTGCGTTTTGTACGAAAACTATGCGTCCTAGACAGTTGCTACAAGAGAGCCTATTTTATTTATAAGATAACATTTCCCAATAATTCACTCTTAAATGCTGGATTATCCCGACGCTAAAAAAGTTGTCAGCGATTTAAAGGAGGCCACCCCTTTTATTTTCATAGGGGTAGAAGGTATAAACTAGTGTTTACTGTTGGATTGTCGGTCATATTGTCTTGAAGTAATATCCTGCGTTTTGCCAATTTACATCGATCACTGTTCGGTTTATGGTGGAATCTAAATTTTAAAATTAGACTTTCAAAGACGAATTACTCCTTTAATATGACGATTACGTACTACGTGTCTTGCATGTTTCCTGCTTAATTTTTTAACAAGGAATCACCTGCCGGAGTTTGTCGGTGTTTTTGTGAACATCCTGTATATGAACTATGCTTATAATGGCAGATAAAGCAATGCGTGCTTGGTATCACAGTTACTGCATTAAACAACCTGTTAAAATGTCATCCTCTGTCTAAAAAACGTCCAATGACAAAATGGTCGACCACTTTCCTCTACACGGATAGACATAGACAGGTTGTGATATTCTGCTTTGACTTGACGAAGCATGTATTTTTTTCAACCTCTACAGTGTCTACCTTGTATTCATGTTCTAGTGAATAATTAAGTTTTCATAGGTATGGAGAATTATAATTTTAAAAAAAATCTGTGCTCTTTTATTCCTGAGAAAAAAGTACTGACAAAGTCTATGAATACAAGTATTCTGTGTTCATGTTGCTCTTCTACTATTTACAAATACACTTTAAATTTGACGTGTTAGCTAAGTAGTTTTGTGATCAAACAAGAGAAAAGAGATTGTGGAACTCTACGCAGTTTAATTTTTTTCAGGAGAATGTGCAGAGGCAAAGGCTTCCTCGGCCCGTTGCTGCCAATGGAAGACATATATCTCAGCCTGCTGCTCATCTACGAGTAGGTGGTAGACAACAGGTAATCTTTATGACGTTGCCTCGCACGTTAAAAATTGTAATGACTGAAGAGTGTTGACATTATATTGGTTTGATATTGCAACATTTTTCTTGATGCTATATAATGCTATTTTTAATGTTTTTGTACAGTAACTTCCCAGAGCTACATATTTATTATCCTTCCAGCAGATCCCCCAACCTTGATAACGTGCGCGCTTTTCTAAACGTGTGTATTAAAAGTGTATTTTTCGGTCTGAAGAGGTGTCTACATTCATTTTTACTAGCTGTAACTATTGAACCGTACGCTAGCGCTGAATTTCAGGTGGAGCAAATATTAATTGAGCAGTGTAGATGATAAAGTCTACAGAGGTTGTGTGGATTTTAAAGACGCGGTAAAAACATCAGTCAATCACATTGCGCATTTTGTGGCAGGGTATTTGAGAATATGATGCCCGAGGCATTATGAAACATTTAAGTGTTTGCAGTGTATGCGCCAGTGTGTCAAGCATATGAATATACAGTTTTTATCAATAATAATAGTAATAATAATAATATCGTATCAGAAGGACATCTGAGGGTCAGGGTATCGCTCCCGAATGCAGGTTTTATGAGTGGGAGCTCGTAGACAATCTGTGTACACCGAAGGATGACATGCAATGAGGACCTACGATGGAGAAGTGTCGGAATGAGAAGGGCGGGGGTAACGGGAGATCCCTGAGAAAACGCGCCCGCTAGCGACATCGTTCGGCACGATTCTCAAATGCGGAAATTCAGGGGCTGACCTCGCTTGGGATCTAACCCGGATCGCCTTGGTGGGGACGAGTTGTCTGACCACTCTGCCACCGCAGCCCTAGTTCTTTACAGATTCGCATGTGGGCTTACAGCTGCACATTCACTCATCACAGTAATTATTGAAATTTATGCACTCAATCTAGTTTTCTAAAGTAATAATAATTTTTCTCATTACTTTTAGAACACAATGTCTATCGTCACAGACTCTGATAGAATGACAGTTATAACAGCCACAGTTGCGGCCATCGTTGTCTCTTTTTAGTTCAAGGACGAAGAGAAAATACATGTACATAACCCTATACCGGCCTCAAAATTTATTCATACCACCAGTATCTACACAAAAAAAAATTGTCAGTCAGTTCGTGTAGTGCCAGTATGCAATTACTAGTAATTTATAACGGATCTTGCCTGTTGAAGTGAGGTGCTATGTTTGTGACTGAAGAACGATGTGTGTATGTTTGCAGGGACAGGAGATGTGGTGTTGTGAACACTGCACCTGCACCATGACCGAGGATGATCAGCAACACATGCAGCGACAAAGAGTCGAGGATACACAACTTACAAAGACCGAGGTGAACTTAGTTACATATTTACCTTGTACACATGCTTTACCATTACTCTTTCTAGTCAAGCGAGTTTTAAGAAACAACGCAGTTTGTTTGTACTTTTTAAAAGTTTCTTTTCTGCGAAATGGTGCATATAAAATATCACAAACAAATAGTTGCGAAATGTGCTTAGTGAACTGTGATTAACCACAATATTTTTGTCGTAACGTAACGACGCGAGAGAGCATCATCTACTTTGTATAGAATCATAAATATAACTGAAAATACACCCAGTGAAATAAACAAGAATACTGAAGTTTTAGCTGTTATCAACAAAAAACAGTAGACGACACGTCATTTTATTTGGTTTACTATTTTATTTGTTGAAGAACTTCCTTTGACATCATCGTCTTAATTAGATTGATGTTTGTTATGTCGTAAAATCCACTTAGACTCTAGCTTTTAGAATCCGTATCTGCACATGCAACTTAATGTACTGTCGACGTTCGAGCTAGAAGTCGCTGCTTTCCACACGTTGTTCTGAAGAACTGAAATTTTCACCACAGAATCATTCAAACACTTTGTAAATGTGTTGCAGTGAAGTTATCTTTTTGATTCATCTAGACATAGAACTCTCACTGACACCCCTACTTCATATTAAACCACCATCAGTGTCCATATACTTCATAAGACTATGTTATACCGCCATATCGTTCCACGTACCTCACCGTAGCTTATCATTTCGGTGGACAGTGAAGGCTTCATTTGAAGTGACAGCTTAACCGACAGTTCTTGAGTTGTCATGGTGTTATTCACTTTGTGCTTGTCCTAGAGAAACAAATGAGCATATTTGGTAGGTATATAGTGGCCACTAGCATGAAATCATGACACGGTGAGTTGTTAGAAAAAGGAGAGAGAGCCTCTGACATAGATTTCCTGCAGCATAACCGCAGGTGTGTTAAAAAACATAATTTAAAAAATTATATTTATTGATAATTAAATTATCATTTGCACATACACGTAAACCAAGATAACTAATTATTTTACTAAGGTGTTGAGTAAATGAAGCTCACAACGTGAAACGAAAATATTATTCAATTGCTAAGCCGCCACGTCTAATTTACACAAAATTTAAACGCACTGTAAGCGCCTAAATCGTTTGACACAAAGTATCTAAGGGACGTAATTTATATATTATTTTGTTATTAATTAATTCAAATGTTATTTATTTTTGAATCTGCGTAGTTGGTATATTATTAGGATAAATCATTAAAATAATCCCCGCAGGTTTTCAAAACGCATCACTTTTAGAAGGTGGAAAAGCTGAAATGCGGATTAAACGCCCCAAAAAAACTTGGGCGATAGATAAATAATACATATTTGCCTAGTGACTGGACTAGTAGGGCCAGCTTAGTTCAAGTAAAGGTTGCCACGATCCTATGACGAGTTTGCGAATGCCCGAGCATCTCGCACAAGACTATTGCTACATGTGGTGATTGTTTGGAACACATTTGTGAATTACGGGTTCATATACCAGACTCGCGTAACTTTCACGCAATGTACAGTAGTCAACATATCACACATTAATACATGCGGAGAATAAGCCAAACAAACGAGTACAATGAATCCTTTTAAATTTCACACAGACGTATTATGAGCAGGCTGTTTTGTTTGTCTTTAAATTTTCATTTTATTGTTCAAGCCATGAAAGAAATTTAGTGAAAAATTTTTGTACTTAATATGCAAGACACCCTTAAAACACACTTAAACTTTGTATGTTGTAGGTTCTGCCTGTTTCTACATCACCTGGAGACTCAGAAGGTCAGGAGATACCGAGAAAACCGGAAGAGGTAATTATATTAGCTGAAAATTGCAGGCATTACATTAATATGAATATATAATATGCACTTCAACATGAATTTGCATTCTTTTTCACCAACTCGATAGTCAGTCGTATATATTTACATACGGTTACGTTTTTATAAAAGATAGCTCTTTTTACTTACTTAGTGATGGCAGAGCATTCCGTAAAACGCACAGTATTTTATAACTTGCTTAAATGAGCGATTCTTTTAATATAAGTGAGACTCGCAATCTAAATATCAGGCACGGCTTTAATTTACAATATGTACAACTATTTCATTACATTTTCGATGTTCTTTACGGAGGGAGGCAAGAATAGTTAGAGACATTTATGATTACTTATGAGCCACTTAATTTAGTTATGACGATGTTAATGATGCCAAGGCTGATGTAAGGAAACGTCCACGGCGATCGGCACTTTGTAGATCTGGACGTCGTGGTGCATCTTGGTAGTGAAGTGGTCCTGGCGACGATATGGGGCAGACAGACCTCGTAGGTAGCGTGACACGCCCCTTTATCGCGCCCTGTGTGGCAACTCGTACCGCTGTTGGAGTGCAGTTTGCAGCAACTTAAGTTCAATATTTTGGAATTCCTGGCCAGGTGGCCTAGTTACTGATCGCTGTGTTAGAACCAGGGTTACATGGTTCATAACATTACGTGGTTGATTGACAGGCACTACTGACTTTACAAATATGCAGCGTACGTACAGAGTATATGTGTATTTCATTATATTTGGTTTTATCGATTATGAAGCGTATTTGTTTATCGTTGATCATGACACAGCCTGTTTGTGATTGTCAGAATATTGCAAGTTTCTACAGGCGCCATGATGCCTGCACTAACTATCATGTGATTACACTGCAGTAGGCATCTTCAAGGTCACAAGGTTTATCAAACTAAAGTGATAGTCATGATCCGGAAGAGCTACATGCAATCAGCAATATGCTGCTTGAAATAGCACTTCAATATCATGTGTGAATACTTTAGAAGCAATAGACGCGATTTTTACATTTCCAATAACTGCTATCCATATTGATGTTCATGACTTTAATGTTAAAATTATAATTTTATTTGAAATCCAAACCTAGACATTCGGTCGTAATTCTCGTTTGATTATCTCAATTATTAACACAATTTGTGGCACTGTTACTGTGACTTTTAAATAAAAATTTTCTTCGCGCAACGTAACCTTGCAGTGGCTCATATTTATTTTATTCAAGCACTTTGTTGTGGCAACGAAAGTGTTTTTACAGTGCAGCATTTACAGTACATAACTTTTCTACACTACACAACCAGTTAAATAATAATTGTCTATATCACACAATGGCAGCGTTCAAATAACATAAGTCACTAACAAACTGCCTTATTTCAATGTTAACATTATGCACGCGTACTGGAAATCTTGAGCTGACAAATGCTTTAAGCCCGTCCTACTGTGCTCGAGCCCAACGCGTACCAGGAGACACATTTCAGTTATTGCAGGTTATAGGCTAGTTCCAATGCTCAGCAGCTAGTTCCGTATTTATATTTCAGGCTGCTCGCTACACGAGCTGCTATAGTTTATCTTGTTCATCTGTTGCGTGATAAGTCTGACAGAAATGTGGACGTCCTTTCCAATCGTGGCGGGTCGGAGCTATCCACAGTCAAACACAGTTATCTACAGGCAATGTTGTGAGGATTAGAGCCGTGTCCGAAACGTGACTTGGTTAGTGCAGTAAATATTTGGGGATTTAGGGTGTAAAATATACTGAGGTGAAGTAGCACGCTAAATTCCTAAATAGCTCCGTAAATTCGTCCGCTGCTGTTTACTTACGTATTATACTCCACTTTTCGGATGAAAAATATATACATATCCATTAAATATAGTAATATAATAAGCCCGTAGTGTCATTTTGCATGTAGCAACTAATTTTTTTATTTAAAAATTAATCTCGTATATTGAAAATAAATCAACTCTAAAATAAAATAAATATTATAGTATAATTCGTGATTTAGGATGTGAAGAAATCGTTAAATAGTTCATGTACAATAACGAATAGGCAATTTATTCAACAGTGAAAAGTAAAAAAATTAAACACAACAACATCTAAATACAAACAAGTATATAGTTTCTAACTTTGCCGCACGCAGCGCTGTTTTAAAACGTTCGAATATATTCATACTAAGTTTCCAAACCCTAAATATGTAAAAGTTTCGTTTCGGACACGGCTGAGGCCGGCCCAGCCTCTACGAACACATTTCGTACCGACAGTCTAGACCCTCGATACGTCTAAGGGAGTGCGAACCCGTCCGACCATACACCCCACCGAAGCTACCGGCACCGCTGTCGTTTCGTCAGGGAAATCTGTCACAATTTATGTGTCCTAAAACATGCATAACATCGGTTGCCATTTTCTAGCTACCAGTTCTACGGAACAGGAGGACGAATGCAAAACACTTAGATTTTCGGAGGAAAATGAACTCTATAGTGACGTGGCAAATAAGATATTTATTCCTATGTATGCACGAAAAATAAAATAACTAACCAAAATAAAATAGTGAAGACTAACCAGCGGTAGAAAATTTATAATTTAATACGTTTTCATTAGATTTTTGATGAGCTTTAAGCTAGTACGATATTATCATTTAATTCTTTCGCAGTTAACGCAGCTTAACAATACACTATTTCTTACTAGCTATTTAAAATTGTGGAGTGGAAAAGCTAAAGGAGCTAAGTGTCAAAAATATGTTTTCACGTAAAAGGCAAAATACAGCGCTGTAAGAGCCTCCGGACATATGGGGACGGCGATCTTTAAGTCCTCAAAAATCTGTCAGGAAAATTGAGGACTTAACATTCAAAAGGGGCTAAGTAACATTTTCGACAAAAATGAGTTAGGTACACAGAAATGTGCCAAAACATTAGGTCGAAGACATACCTAAAGTGCTATATCCTAGTGATATTCATGCGCGCCGCACATCAGCACAATTAGATTAATGGAGTAACATCAACGCATTCTAGTCCATTAAAAAATATATATATTGATGTTCATAAGTGTTTTGTATTGATTACTGTTCGATTGCTCGTATTTACTGCTTTCTTATTGTAATAAATATGTGAACGCATTTGGATAATTCCTTGTTCATTTGTTTGTCGCAATATACTGTTTTCGTCATTATCTATAAACTTACATTTTGGCTCTTAGCCCCTTATGTATGTTAAGTCTTCAATTATTGAGACTTAATTTTTCAGTATTATATTGGCATCGACACCTAGTTCATTTTGGTGTAAGAAATTCAATTTGGTCTTTTTTGGCACTTAGCTCCTTTAGCATTTCCACTCTTCAATTACACTTGCCATATTCGTCTCAATTTTTGCTGACTAATAATAAAGTATTCTATATTAGTGTATATATGAATGCCTATGGGAAAAGTTAACATTATCAATAAAATACTATTCTTTTACTATAATCCAGTAATTAAATGTTACATTAATAACTGAAAAACCCTAGGTATATTTGTTGGATTTTTTTAAAACTATATTTCAAACTTAACAAGTCAATGCTGTATCTTTTAACAATTTAGCACAGATATTTTGCGTTGTCAAAGTGAAATGTACACTACAGTGCTTTTTTTTTTTACCATTTACGAATGTTGCATGGCTGATAATAAACTGTCCAATTGTGTTTGCTTCAGGAAGCAGTTCATAAGGATGTTGACGCTAGAAGACCTGAAACTGCTCCTGCAGTACAGGATGACGATGATGAGTGTGTGTTGGAGCCGTACGTAGACAGGTTTAAATTCACAGACGAGGAGCTAGATAATGTGTTTGCACGAGAGACTCAGGCTGCTGCAGTATCTCCAACCACTGCACGCTTCTTCCAGGAGAGAGTGCAGTCTATAGTGTCGCATCAAGAGATGAGCATCGTCACAAACATGCAACAACAAACATTGCACATAAGACAATCCAGTAGCTGTAGCATTCAACAAGTCTCAGATTCCCCGGAGGCGCAACTTTCAGAACAGAGCGCGACGTTTCTGAGCTCTAGCCAACTAAAACCTGGTGGTAAAGAAACTAAGTTCTTTCAGTTCTGTTCAAAAGTTGAGGATTCGCAAGACCTGAAATTTCGTTTGAAACGAGATCAGCGTGCGGAAACTTCTGCGCCGTCAGAATCAGAAGACGTCACAGATGAAGAGCGCCCATCGGAACCTGAAGACGAGAAAGGGAGCAAAGACGATAAATTGCAGCAGCAGCAGCAGCGCGTCACGGAACGTGCAAGTTGTCATTTACTGTGCTGGAACATGAAGCGAGATTTAATTGACAAAATGGCATTTCGTCCTGTGAAACAAAAAGACTCCTCTTGTATGGTCGTTTGCTGGAATGAAGGACTCCCAGAAGACGACAGAACCATATCGGATGTATCGGATGCAGAAACTCTTGATACAAATACTACCGATGAAGCCGCCACTGATGTTAGTGATGTACGACAGGTACGAGAAGTTACTACTGATGATGTAGATTCAGATACAGTCAAATCTTTACAAGTGGTTGTTGAAGTGGAACTCCACAAATAACTTTTTAACATTTGCCTAACTTTCTTGATGCAAAATACTGCGTACGGAAAATGTTGATCTCAATGTTAAATCACTGTGAGAATGAAAATAAACTTTATTGTTGTTACGTACTTGTTATCTATATTAAAACAATAGATCTATATTATACGCATAGAAAATCAACGTTTCTTTCATAATGTCAACTGATGATAAACCGCAGAAGACAATTCGATATTAAAAGAATGCAGTAGATGTTGACTTGCCTGCCTACAGCTTATTTCAGTTCAATGCATCTTTATCTTTGATAGAATACTGAAGAGAAAAACTAACAATACTTAAGGAAAAATCCTAAGCGTATTAAAAATGTTTTCTGCATTCGAAAATACTGCTAAACTTAACCTATTTTAGCAAGAATAAACTGAACAAGATAACAACCAGTAAATTTAATGTTTTATAAATCGCCACAAATGAATAACTGGCGAATTTCATACGCTGTCTACATATGCATTTTCAACAGCAAACAACTGCATCATCTGGGGATTATAGAGGCATGCGCATGTTTAAAATGTGCCTATTTTACAGTTCGAACGCGCGTGATTTTGTAATTACATCCTACTATAAAATCAGATATAAATTAAATGTATAGTCATATATTTTATTTAAATTTGCACACTTCACGGATTTTTTATTTTTATTTGTCTTAAAAATACCAATGTTTTGCGTAAGGGAAATAATAGATGTCATGTCCTCGACATTTTGTAAGAATTTGTATTGCAATGTTGAATGTTTTAATCGTTAATTAATTTAATTCTTATAATGCATTCAAGGAAAATTAGGATCATCTTTATGTTAAATCTTCGAAGAAACACAATGCTGAAACTATGCCGTCTCAAGGTAAAGTGTACTGATTATATAATTTATTTTATGTTAAGTATAGAAGTGTAAATTTTTGTATACTTGTTTACGTATAAGTCTTTTTCATTTTTTAAAAGTTCACATTTACTGCTTCCCTGAGAAATATTGTAGTACTCTCCAGGCTTGTATGTTTTTATACTTGACCATATTGTTTAACCTCTGTACTTATAGACGGAATCTATAATTAATAATTTACCGTAGCGAAATTATTTGTTTGGCAGCTACTTAAGCTTCTGCGGATCAATGGTTAGATAGGATGTTTAAATACATTATAACTATCAAAATATAAATATCATGACTTGTATGTGGATTCTTATGGTACTTGAATAGTGATAACAATCTTTATTATTTTATGAAACAGAGTTTCTATAACAGCTGAACTGTATATGCATTTTCTTGAACTAAAAAGAAAAAAAAACTTTTGGTCAGCTACTTCTGTTACTGCTGACTGAGATAAAATTTTCTTCCTACAGAATGTGAGTCCGTAATGCCACTACTACTCTAAATTACTTATTTGTTTGTCCACGTAAGAATAATCACATAAAATTAAGCATATTCGTCCTGTTTTTAAATAATTTAATGTACACTCATTTAAAATTTCGCACTTGAAGAATATACAAAATACCAAACTACACTGGCCTTTAAATCCTGAGAGATTTGAGGCCTCCAACTAAGGTGACCAAGTTAAACACAGAAATGTATAAGAAAAAATATCAATATTGAAAATTTAATGTTGCACCAAAGACTTTGACGAACATAATGGTTTTGTTGGATACATGCCATTGCTAGTGAATGTTGTAAAATAAAAAAGGCTAAACGAGGCAGTGAGAAACAAAAATACGAAAGAAATAAGCCAAGGAAGCCAGAAAATGGCCGTAGTCAAAAAAGAAATATATATATATATATATTATGTATACAATGAAAAATAAAAACACGAAAAAGGAAAAACCAGACGAGGACTAAGCAAGGTGTATGGCAACGGCGACAGTGATGGACAAAAGGCAACGACGACAACACAAACACTGCGACAGAAGTAGTCGTAGACAGTAACAAATATAACACAGAGGATAATATTATAGTAACAGTTGGCTCCCTTTGACAACAGATGCGACGTTTCGGGAACTGGTTTCTGTTCCAGCCTTCAGGTTGACTAGTCAGACTGCTGAAGTCCCTCAGATTGTCCGTGTGCTACTATTGTCAACTATTTCAGATTTTTTTCTTTTTCGTGTTCCTCCTTTCTTTCGTTTCTTGTCCCATTACACCTACCATATTTTTATTTCGGAAGTAGTTGTATGTTTGTTACCTGCTTGGTTTCTATCCTTCGTATTATTGTTGCCTATGTTCTCTTTTTATGTTACTGTCGGTTTTCTGCGATTTGACAACATTCGTTAGAAATCGCTAGAAATTGCGTACCTCTAATAAAACAATTCAGTTCGTCATACACCCCAATTGCAGAAATCTTTAAAAGATCACATTAAAGTCTTTGGCAAGTTTCACAGCAAGTAGAGTCGTGCAATCCCTTACACAGAACTGAGTGCAATTGTATGACATGTATACCAGACTTATCATTACCCAGAGTACCTTATAGACAATATAATACAACTATTGCTAGTAAGGGAACTACATGTGCATTGCGAAATTACTAGACGGCTGAGCGAGAGAGAGAGAGAGAGAGAGAGAGTGTGTGTGTGTAATAAGTAATCTTCAGAAAAAAAACTAACAATTCACTTACATGGGAACTATATATAGACTGATTTAGTGCATTAAGCGCGGGTGTCGTCAGGTGAAATCAAGTCAGCTTTAGCTGTTGCTAGCACTGTCTCCGCAGTGAGCTATACTATCTTATATGTACGCACATTTCGGGCAGCAGTTGCAACATACCATTTTCAATAATATGGACACATTTTATAAGATTGCAGGAAGTCTTCGTACTTTAGTCTATCATATTATTACTTTGAATTTGTCCATAAGTCGAAATCATCTATTGTACTTCAGCCATGGTCGGTCTACGTTGTAGTGATTCTCCAGTGGAATCGTATAAATATTACACCTGTTTGCCTGTTCCTCCAAGGTGGCTGGTGTTTCATTGTAGCACAGAATGTAATACAGCAGCAACAGAAGTCCAGCCTTCAAACGTGCATCCATTTGGGCTACCTCCACTGCATTTATTCCTGCGCTACAGTGATCAGCCTGTATTGACCTTAGTGCTGACATCTTCGTTAAAAGTTACTTCAGTAGTGGATCAGATAAGGGTCCCAAAACACATCTGGAAATCATCGTAGATGTTCGTAGCGTCAGTCCTCAGAATAAGGGTTCGTATCTCTGTTGCTTATGATAGGATTTAAGCTGTTGCTGCTCATATTTGGGAAGCCCTGTACACGTGCGACCTTAATTACAAGACGTGGTATGACAAGGAAGAGGGTTTACGTGGTTGTATACAAAGTAGGTTCATTAAACTGCATATTGGGAAGTATCAGTGAGACGTTATTGCTTTCAAGTGTCAAACTGTTAGCCTTTTATTGTAAGTGCACATTTCACGCTGGACTCTTCTTCAACTCTGCCAGGGAACGTCTAAGCCTACCATCCTATTTAATGACTATATATGCTGCTGGCATTCTTTATACTCTTCTAGGTGCAAGCAGTGTGGAGACGTGCTCAACTTAGACACAGCCGTCAATCTGAAGCAGGCACTATAATGTTTGTATTATGCAAACATCTCTAGTAGGCAGTGCTGTTGTTGGTCCTGTTAAATGCTAGAGCTTCGGAAAGGAACACGTCTGCTACGTCGTATGCCACGTTATTAGACTATGTTAACATGCTACATATTAGAGCTTCTGCCCAACTATCCATAGCCACAGAGTAGCTATACAGAAATTAATCGTACATTTTTTCATAAAAATCCTTTTACTGGCATTGTTACACACATTATTTTCCAGAGAGAGAGAGAGAGAGAGAGAGAGAGAGAGAAAACAGAGAGAGAGAGATACAGGAAGGAAAAGAATTAGGAAGAAGGAAGGGAGATAACTTGCAGTGGTTGCAAACCAACAAACCCTTGTTTGGCAACAATTCATTACTCGGTTGGAAGTGTCGTCCGCGCTTAAGGGATTGTGGATAGTACAATGAAATTATCTGCTCGGAAGAAACGGCGTCAGAGTAATGGTGTAAGACTGAGGTGCCTACGCCATCTAGCGGGAATATAATGTAAGAATCGAGGACTAGAACACAACTGATTTATCGAACTATTCCTAGTTAAATGTTTGGCATCACGATAGAGCCTTTTCATAACCAGAGACGGGAAGAGCTAGATAATGTGCAAAGCTCTGTGATGTGTCTTGTCTAGGCTGTGTGTGTTTTAAGCCCTGAATGTATTGTATCTCAAAGAAGGTGTTATTATCTACTGTTGTACAGTGGACGAATCTTGACCGCGCACTTTGGCCAGGAAGAGGTTTCCATGGGTATTTCCTTTTCCTAGACTGTCGGAAACATAATCGGGGCATAACCCAGTAGTTTATGGGAAAACCATAAAAAATTAATATAGGATGACCATTACTGTTACAAACAAAAAATGTTCGTATCGAATGCTATGACATGGCTGGAGAGTCGAGGTGAAGGAAATTTGCTTCACTCGAAGTATTTGACTACACAGTAGACATGATAAAAATGTATATTTTTTACTTGGAACTTTATGTGGAGTAATGCGGTTATCTAAGTTTTACTAAGAGTACTTTCAATATCCAAAAGAACGCATAAAATCATATTCTATCAGAATGTTACATGAAACACTTTCAGAATACTCGTGGATATCTAACAATCCTGTTTTGTGCAAAAGGAGATTATCAAAAGCGACTGTTATGTCGTACTGTGGAAAATCAAGTAGACTAAAATATATTATATACATTTTACTAGTAGTGCCGTTGGGATTGTATGCATAAAGCGCTTTAAAAGAGCCTGAAATTTCTATCCGGATAGACTGTTAGAGTAGTTGTTTCTCACCAAATGGCTTACCACCGTAAATCGGACAAATGCTGTTAGTCCTCTTTATGCTAGCTTTAACTATCTTAATTACGAATTACCTCTCACCTCCGTCATAATAATACTAAGGGAAACAGATAAAAAGATAACACTTCAAATTACTGTACATTATGAAACTGACACAGTAGGAACTCATTTGTAGAATTTTACTTATTGAATTAAATGTTTTCACTGAATTATTAGTATCTTAAAAGTGAAATGTTTATTATAATTTTGTTTTCCATTAAACAACTGCATGAAGTGTATGTTGAGAATTGTTCACATTATTACACCTCCTGTCAAAATATGTACAGTATGAAACCTCACCATATGGAGATTCTAATCTCTAAACATTATTAATTCGCTAACGGTGATTGTGTACATTAGTAGCGATAAGTAAGGTAGTATTTTACGGGATGTTGCTATAAGTTTGATAATGCTAGCAGTTTCAGCCGCAGTAGTAGGTGAATACATAATGTGGTATATACATATAAGCCAAGGTGTATGTGGAGGTGGTGGGGTTGTTGAGCTGGAGCTGTGTGCGTGTGCTGAAGGAGACGAGCTGCCATCTACTGTGCTGGCGAGGGGAACAGGACGCACCTGTGGCTCAACTAGAAGTACCGTCACAGCTGATTACCAAGGTTAGCTCATGTGCAGTTCTCTGCTGGGCTGACCAGGAGACCACTCTCTCGCCCTCATGTGCCCTCTTGTGCTGGGAGGCTAGCCTCACTGACGTGGATGTCAAGTTCCGCTCCATGGCGTCCCTCGCGAGTGTCAACACCTGTGATATTATCTGCTGGGCGCCAGAACCAGGCATGTGTTCACTCACCTATATCCTAGTGCATTAAGGCTATTATATACCAGCGACTCTATGGTACACTATATCCTATCCATTCTAAGGTTGCAGCTAATTCAGTCAAGTGAATGACATTAACATTTTGTACAGCATAAATTTCATTTTAATTATTGGAAAATACAAGTAAAGTTTGTAA